>CAIGRB010173899.1:57869-117262 GCA_903798255.1 Fraxinus quadrangulata
TAACGGACACCACAAACTCCTTCGCCTCCACTCTAAATCGCCGACTGAATACCGAATCATAAGCATTCGACCATTTTTTCCTTTGATTATGCATAAACGGCGCATCTGATGACAACACAAGCATGCTGATCGATCTGGGGACGTTCTGCTGACTGTTCTGGTTTTTTGGGTTTTTCGGCGGCGGCGTGTGGCCCCTAGGTCTGCTGTCGGAGCAGCGCGTGGACCACGGGGCAGCTCCCCCAGCGTCGAAAATGTCTACACATGGAGCCGGTCATGCGCGTCTGCTGGAAAAGTGGCCGGATCGTGGTGAATCTGGTTAAAAAACCCAGATTGCTCTACAGTTTTCCACCAAATTCCGGCCTTCCTGCCGGCGCCGGAAGTTCCCGTCTCCACCCAGAGGTTGTCGCCTGGGATTTTTGCTCCAGTCCGAGCGGCGGTGCTAGGGTTTCCACCTAGGGCCGCCGCCTGAGAGTGTGGGTATTGGCCGAAATGGCCATTGCGTTGTGGCGTGAGGCCGGAAGGGGTGGGTTTGCCGGTCGATGCGTCGTCGCCGTCGCCGTCGTCGACCGGGGTAGATGACTTCTGGGTGGTGGTTATTTGGTTGGGCGGTGGTTGGGTTTTGGGTGTAGTAGTCCTGCATGAGGACTACTATCTAAGAATTGGTTAAATTATTCAGAACTATAATTTGATCGAAAACAAATAATAATGTTTGTGATTGATGTCTAAATTATTCTACATAAACTAAATTAATCTAACGTACACAATTTTATCAAATATGGGTTCTAAAAGTATGAATGTAAATTCTAGGACTTACAATTTTACATATGGTTCCCCTTTAATTTGTCAATCATGATTCATTAATATTGTAGTGTTTGGTCAAATTCTTCTAAAGTATTTAATTTATCTCTTTTGAGTTATCATTGAGTCTATTTAGTTAATTCAATTCAACATCTTTATGTGAATCAATCTTAGTTAAACGAAGTATTTGTTCTAAGAATTCATCTAATGACCACAATAATTAGTATACGTATCTCTACACATTATACTAAATTATCGAATTTTACTATGTACTCTAATTCTAACACTTACATCTCGATTCGTAATAGATTCACAAAATCATTGAATAATTGATCAAATAATTCAAAGGATTAAATTTATGAATAAAATCAACACATGCATTTAAAGCACTAGAATCTAGAAATAAATGATTACACATAAATTATATTGTTCGCCCTAACTATGAATTTAGTTACTTATAATAATGAAAGAAAAATAAAAAGTATAGAGTTCACAACTGGGTTTTAAAATCTTGATCAAGAAAAGATTATATTTTGCACCAACAATCTTCTTCAATCTCAAAAGTCTTCAAACACTAGATTTTGCTCTTTGATCTTGATGATTATATGTTTTTCTCCTCCTAAATTGTGTGGAACTCTCTCAAAAATGTTAAAAACTTGTATTTATACTCTTCTCCATGTTTGTGTCGAATATAGTTTTTATAGGCTTCAAAACGGGTCAAAACGCGTCCTAAATATATCTAGGCGGCGCCTCGACAATATGGGAGTGGTGTCGCGGCGCCACCTTTGGGAAACATTTAAGCACTATACCTCCTTTAGCATTTTAATCATAATTTTCTCTCACAATATCTGATTGAAAAGATTTAAATTGAGTTGTAAAGATAACTCAAATGGTTATAACTTTACCATAGTAGCTATTTCCCAATTCTAATGTTTACTAGGCCAAAAATGGTTCTCAATTTCCGACTGAAAATTTGAAACATTTTTGTATGGTTGAAAATTGATTTGTGAAAATATTTTGGTCATATTTCATATATTTTGACTTCTAATTCCGTCTACTTGACTCCTAGCATTCTCGAATCTTCATCATGAGTTTCGACACAACTTTTGAGTATTTACACTTTAGTTCCCAAACTTTGTATCTTTTTTTTTTCGTCAATTTTCACTTCTTTCTTTCAATTTCACTTTCATTTATCGAGTTCCACCCAATAACATATAATAAATTAGACTATAATTCCATTAAAAATTACGAAATATCAATATTTTAGAACCGAAATAAGTGTATTTTTTATACACTTATTAGTTAGTGACACAAGAGTGATAATATAATCAAATCCATTCAATTCTAATATAAAGAAAGTGAATATACGTAAAGTTAGATATAATTTATAAAGTACTTATAAATCTATAAAGTAGGTTATTGGTGAATGATCTAAAACTTAAAAATAATTATTATAGTCCACTCATATAAAATTGATGTCATTCCATCATTTTTTTTCAAAAATAATGCTATCTAAAATCGTTGGTTCTAGAACTCAGTCTAGGTGACTATATTTATCAATAAAACGAATCACGTGACATTATATTTAAATAAATTTATCATTTAATGATATGTAGTTGTCACCTAAATTGATACTGATATCATGATACTAAATAATATTAGTCTTTTCCAAATCTAATGACTAAGAAAAGAGTTAAGTTTTTGAATTAGCTCATGCCATATCATCCCATTTGCAGTGAAACTTAACAAAGAGCAGCAAGATCATTATTCATATATCAAGTTGAGATATATTGTTCTAAATTGGCTGTCTGCACAATTTGTTTTTTAAGATCTCGACATGTTACATCTTTTTAGCAAATAGAAAAATGTCAAGTGTAATGGATCAATGTGTCAAAAATATATTAAATAACAATAATAACATATCTAACCTCTCTAACATTATAAAAATGCTATTTTTATTTTCAAACACAAGCCCATAAAACCATTGTTCTAAAATGCGCGCATAAACGGCGTAGACAAAACACCACGTCTTAGCAGTGAGGGCGAAATTATGTGGTCAACTTAATTCACAGTTGACCGTTTACTGCGCGACTAGACTAGGCCGCCTTATTAACTGTTTTTTTTCCTTTTTTTAATTTTTTTAATTTGACTTTAGTTTCAAGTTTTAAAATGATTTTCTTTTGTACAAAAGTTAAAAATGAAAACATGTTAAAAATTTCAAACAAAACAGCGGCCAAAGGAAAATTTGAAAATAAAAAAATGGAGTATTATATGAATTGTTAAGTAAATATAGTACTTTATAGTTTTAGATTTTTGGTACGTATTATTTTAATTATTAAATAATTTTAGAAGAATTAATTTTTTAAATAATATTAAAAATAAGAAAACGATTTTTAACGTCAATGATTCGTCCAGATTCGTAAAGTTTGATGCTTGACCTCCACATCTAATCATGCTTTATGCTTTTTAGGACACCGCAAAAACCCACTAAACAAATCTCCCGCCAAAAGAAGAAAGTGAAATAAAAACAATTAAACTACTTGTACATTCAAATTGTACACCGTGGTTGACATTGTGTGATGTGTAAAACTCGAGACTTTATATTATTTTAAGTATTGTTAAAATAAATGACAAAATTGTTTGCTACATCAAACAATGTAAACAAAATTGTTAACTTTAATGTACATGTAACAACACTAAAAAAACAGTACATTGTAATTTGGAATATTTAGCTCCTGTTTGGTATGAATTAAAATCCAAAATTTAATTTAAATCAAAATCAGTAATTAATTTCAATCTTATATTTTATGGGTCCTACAACTTTTTAACCATACATTTAGCTATTGTTTGAGCCATATTTTATCAAAATTCATTTTCAACCACACATTTTCCAATAAAATAATATTATATATAAATCGAAAAAGTTTTCTTCATTTTTAATCACACATTATCAAAAAATCACTATTTAAAAATGTATTTTTATTTCTAAATGGGATTCAAATAAGCCTTAATTAATTTTTATTAAAATTTACTAAAAAATTGATTTTAATTCCCACCAAACAGGCTGAATTATTACGGGAAATAGCCTGTCATTAATCAATCACTATTGAGAGACACACATGCAACTTGTTAATTTTTTTCCCAGTATTGTGTGCATATGTTTCTCTGGGACCTCTAAAATTTGGTCCTCGGAGGCTTATGGAGTATCAAGTGGGTCATCTTTTGAAAGGTCCTACCACAACTTGATCTTTCAACTTTGCTGTCTCTATTGCTGCTTTCTACTTTTTCCAAACTTACCCTCTTTATTTTTCTCTCTTCTATTAAATTTATTTATTTATTAATTCCTTCTATCCCCGTACACACACATATCAATTCTCTCTCTTCACACAATCCTATGCACGCACTCATTGATTTTACCCTCTCTCTTTGTCTCTTTTATTGATATATAAGTTGAATATCCTTGCAAGAAGATCAATCTTTATCTACTTTTAGATAATTCTATGTATTTTGTTGATTCTTTAATTTCTAAGTCAATGAACTAGCAATCTTGTTTGTTGGGTTGTATTAAAGATTGGTTTCTTCTTCTTCTACGAGAGGATTGGGTTTTTCTTCAACTGTTTTTTTTTTTTTTAATGGGTATTATTTGGAGTTCTCGGATGTTAACTTGAGGATTTTATTGGGTGAGCTTGATTCTGAACTACTTTTTGTTGGGAACTGTCATTTTTGATTGCGATTACTGCTTGGAGTGAGACAATGGAAAGATTTATGGCCAGATTCATTCTTTAGCATTGACTATTGTAGCTTATTCAAAAATATGAAAAACCTCCTGAAGAAACTTCACATAGGATCCATTCAGTCTGAAAATTCAGAGGGGTCTATTTCTTCATCAAAGGGCAGTAAGTTGAGTGGTGGTTCACCAAATGGAAGTCTGTCACACTTCAGGTCTGAGCATAACAAACCCTTTTCAGCTATATCAGGATGGTTGAATTCTGTCACAAATAGGCATAGTCCTAGTCCCCCATCCTCTTCCAATGTGGAAAGAGGTGAGAGAATGGAACCTTCTGATTCTGTGGCTACTAATAGCTTGGATGTTGTTCTGGATGCAGTAAAGTATGATTCGGAATCGAGCAACTCGAGGGATCCTGATGTCGAAGAGGAGTATCAGATACAGTTGGCTTTGGAGTTGAGTGCAAGGGAGGATCCCGAGGCTGTTCAAATTGAAGCAGTAAAGCAGATCAGTTTAGGCTCTTGTACTCTTAAGGATACTCCTGCTGAAGTTGTGGCATACCGGTATTGGGTATGGTTTAGTATCTCATGTTTATCAATGTTATTTTTCATTTGCTTAGCTTAGTGTGCTTCGATTTTACTGGAATGATACAAAATTAGTATATTGTACAAAGTTACAATTGAACTTGGTTAGTCTACATTCAGTTGATAAAAAAATGTTGGGTTTCTTGTTCTGGTGATGCTTGAATGCAATTAAGTATTTCCATTTGAATGGGGTCCAGGATAAGGAAATGCCTCTTAGAGATCAAAAGATACTAACTACTACATCTTAAAAAAGGTCTGTAAAAGGTAGGACTATCAATGACCATGTAGTGTCTGCAAGTGCTACTGTTCCATTAATATCTTTGCAGATTTGTTGCTCGAATTTTGAATTTTCGAATTGCTTAACCCAGTTGAGTGAGATTGCTGACCGGGGTAGGAATTTAAATCATTATTGAATGGAAAATGATCCTGGTTCACTAACTCTAGAAGGGAAAGAGTGAAAAAGAATTGGGACACTAGGAAAGGCAAGGATAATAATGTGCTTATGAACCTTCAATATTATACAGCCATTAGAACAAAGGATGAGTTCTTCAGGTTGAGGTATTTGATATCTTAAAAAATTGTTTTGCACTTAAAATGAAAGGAGGAAAGACTGTCAAGATAAAATATGAGAAAACGGAGTGAAGAAAGTTAATAATTGATGAAATTTGGCTGAAGTACATGTTAAAGGGAAAAATTTAGTTAACTTATATTGTACAACTGTATATATTAGATAGATAATAATTGTATCTATCTTGTATAGAATGATTCTGGAGTGATTGTAGGTTATCTTGTAAGGAATAGAACAATGTAGCAATCGAGAGAAAAGTATGCAATTGAACAATGACATAGGAAAACAATGTAGCAATCCAGAGTGTATTATGCAGTCGAGGACTTGAGGTAACACTAAAACAAAGTCAACGTGAAAATCATGCAAAAAGTAGGCGATATCAATTTAGCATGAGATTGAGGATACATGAAATGTTTGACTTCAGTGGTAGGTGATTCTCACCACTGTTCAGAACCTTCATCTTCCGTGCAAAGGGAGGAAACAATTGCTGCTACTTTGTTCGGATTTTATTCAGATTTTTTTCAACCAACTAAAAGGAGGAAAAAAGGTTGCGCCCTTGATTGTTGTCGAGACAAATTCTTCTTGTTTTTTGTGCTATTCAAAGGTTATTGTGTATGAACGGTGGTTATATGACTTGGATGGGTTGGTATATATGAATTGATGGAAATGGTTGGAATGTTGATTGTTGGATTTGAGAACGAAAGATGTTTGGCCAATGGAAAATGACTTGCTCTTGTACCAAATTGATGTAGGAGCATATTGAAGAACAAGAAAGAAAGGGAATCGAATAAGAGAAAATTTGATGGAAGAGAAAATCAATTTGTTATATATATTCAAGGGTACCTATTACAATGAATAATCCCTCTATATATAGAGCAAAGAAACTAGAACAAAGCTAAAATCAAATGAAATTAGACTAAACTAGAATTTTATATAAATATTAAAGCTAATCTAATCTAATTTAAACATTCATAATTGGAATTAAACTCTATTTTAAAATCCTATCTATGCTATCTCCATCAAATGCAGTGTTTCACATTTTTATTATATGGGATGGGATCATTTTGCTACATGGCTGTACATTCTTAATTATTCTTTGACTAAAAAAAGGAAATGATTCTTTGTGTTGGAAAAGTCTATCAAATGAATCTAGATAAACATTGTTAGCTTTTTGGGAAGTTAGTTGTTAATGGGTGAATATCTTAGAAAATATTTTAGCTGATAACTTTTCCTTGTAGTTATCAATTGCTAATTTGAGGCCAATTTGCTAAATGATTTTTTCTTTGGTGTTATCTTTCATTTATACATGTTTATGGAATATACAAGGAAGTGGTGTAGATTGTGATTAAGAAACACCAATTTGAGGCCAATTTGCTAAATGATTTCTTCTTTCAATATGTTTGGTAAGTTCATGATACATAGGATTAGTTGCAAATTGAATAGCACTAATGTTGTCACCATGGAATGGTGTCGACCGTGATTGAGAAACACCAAATTATGCAAGAAGCCCTCGCAGCCACACAATTTCATAACACGCAACTGACAGCGCAGTATTCAACTTTAGTGGAGAAATTAGAAACATAATCTTGTATTTCCAAAAAATGAGAACATCACTTAGAAAGATACACCAACCCGTGGTAGATCAACGAGAATCAAGGCAACCAGCCTAGTCAACATCACTATAAGCGGTGAGCTCAAGAGACGTCCCTTTAGGGCAAAAGAGACGAGGATGAGGAGTTCCAATAAGGTATCATGCGGTGTTGCTTGAACTTCTAAGCTAAGAAAATAAGTGAGTTGACAAAGGTCTTTCATATGAAAACCGAGTGAAGATGTTGTTGAAGCGTCTGAATAAGAATGTGATTAGATCCAGAGATAATAATATCATCCATATATACCAATAAACAAACGATGCTTGTAGTACTCTTAAGAAGGAATAGAGATGCGTCACACTGACTTAGAATAAAGGAAAAATTCAAAAGAGTGCAACGAAACTTGTCAAACTATGCATGAGGGGCCTGCTTAAGACTATACAAAGAGCGTTTTAGCTTACATACAGTTTCAGCTAAGGGAAGAGACATACCGGATGGAAGTTTCATATAAATATCTTCCTTGAGCTCTCCATGTAGGGACGCGTTCCTCACATCCATTTGATGTAAAGACTATATGACTTGGAAGTGGCAATTGATAATAGGAGGCGAACGGTGGTCATTTTAGCTATAGGAGCAAATGTCTCATCATAGTCTATTCTTTACTCTTGACGATTACCTAAAACAACCGAGCCTTATAGCGCTCAAGAGAACCATCAGAACAAAGTTTGATGGAATATACCCATTTACTTCCAATGGGTCTCACAGTCTGTAGACATGGCTCAACATCCCAGGTTTGGTTGGCCTTAAGAGCCTCAAGTTCTGATCTTATTGCCTGTTGCCAACACTCTTGTTCCATAACTTGTTTATAGGAGAAAGGAATGGAATTCGAATTAAGGGTAGCAGACATAGAACTATGAAAGGAAAATCATACTTATCTGGTGGTCGAGGAACACGAGAAGTGCGACGAAGAAGGACAAGAGGCGACATATCATTTGGTGAAGGATCTGATGTCTTATGTGGAGGATCAGAGAGGCTTGAGAGAACAATTGGTTGATAAAGAAGCTCTGGACCAGTAACATGTGCAACAGATCTGTGAGTGTAAACAAGATCCGGCTTGTACCGAGAGGATTCTATAGGAAAATTAGGCAAGAGAACACATGAGAGGAAGCTACAGTTTCTCAAATGAAGAAAGATTGTTTTTCAAAGAAAACAACATTGAGAAATCTGAATTCGTTGTGTTCTAGGATCATAACAGACACACCCTTTTTAAGTCCGACCATATCCCAGAAAGGCATACTTAACTGATCGAGGGTTGAGTTTTGTCCTTTTATGTGATTGTAAATGAACAAAACACACACATCCAAATGGACGAAGATGATAATATGTGGGATGATGACCAAAGAGCTTATAAAATGGAGAAGCATTATTAAGCCCCCGTTTGGCCCAAATTAAAATTATAATCAATTTTTCTCTTTTTTTATCAACCACACATTCTTCAATAAAATAATATTACACGTAAATCCAAAACAATTTTTTCTTTTTTAACCACCAATTTCTTCTTTTTTAACCACATTCTTAAAAAAGAAACACTATTCCAAAAATTATAATCTCAAATAACGAGGGCCAAATGGGGACTAAGAGTGGGAGAAGGTAATTGATTTATGAGATGCATCGTGGTAGACAAGGCTTTACACTGAAAAAGAGAGGGAACAGAAGACTCAATCGAAGAGCTCGAACCATATTAAGAAGATGTGGTTCTTGCATTCTGCCACCTTGTTTTATCGAGGGGTAGAAGGGCAAGAGCGTTAAGAGATTATACCTTTGGTTTATAAGAAAGATTGAAATGCACTACATATATATTCACTTCCCGAATTAGATTTGATTGAGGAGGAAAAGTGGTTGTCAATGAGAGCAATGAAAGCTTGAAAAACAAAGAAGACCTCACTTTTTGTGCGAAGAAAATAAACCCATATGAAATGACTATAATCATTGATAAAAGTAACAAAATATTTATAATGAGCATGAGACACTACATGTGCAATACCCCATACATCACTATGAACAATATTGAAAATATGTGAAGCACGGAAACATGAGACGAGAACGCTAAAACCTTACTCTTTGCAAGTTTACATGAAACACAATCAAGAGAAATAGACAAAGTTGAAACAGAATTCTTATTACCAAGTAAACTAGAGTTTAACAAATATCGTAACACATTAGAATTGGGATGTCCCAATTTCTTTTGCTAATCAAAGATATTTGAAGTGGCAGAATTACATACAATAGGAAAAGACGAAAAAGGTTTCGGTGAAATAGGAAAGAGACATCTCTCTTTAGGGCCCTTCACGATCGTCGTCCCCGATTACTTGATCCTGTACATGACAACCAAAAGAAGAAAAAGACGGTGCAATTATTATCAACAAGTTGGCCAACAAAGATAAGATTCATTGATAAATCAGGAGACACAAACATTAGGCAAATATGGGGATATATCCCCTACGGTTGAGATAGGAAAAGTTTTACCATCGACAGTATATATGTTGAGAGGTCCAATATATGGTTTAAGGTTACTAAGCAACAGAGGATCATGCGTCATATGACTAGAAGTACCTGAGTCTAATAACCAAGAAGAACGAGTAGTTGATGGATTACCTGAGATACCTAAGGCAGATAAAGCAGAGATAACCATTTGTTGAATCATCTCAGGGTGATGGGAGTTTGAGGACTGGGAGACGCTAGAACTTGAACTGGAGCAGTTGGCAGAGTAGTACTAGAGTCTAAAGTGGCAACAACAACAACATAACTTGCTCCATTCTTGCATGGAGGACGAGTAGGGCATCCTTTAATGACATGATCAGGCTACTTGCAATAAAATTCAAAATTTTTTGGGGTACTGAAGAGCCATGTGACCAAACCCTTTATAGCTGTAACACTGCACACTAGATATATCCCGAGGTTTGAATTTCTCTTGAGCCACATATGCAACTGGAACTGGTGCTACATGTAATTCTACTCTACGAGTGATAAGACGTTGCTCCTCCCTTAGTAAGTCACCTAAAGAACCATCCAATTTGGAATAGACTTGCTATTCATAAGGCTAGACCTGTAGGATTCAAATTCAGTTCACAATTTCATGAGAAATTGATCCTTCATTGTGATTTTGTGTACAGCTTGGATAGTTTCCAAATTGTCAAGTGAAACTGAAGGATAGATGATATCCGTGTACTCAACCTAAATATTAGAAAAACCTGAATATTATTCTTTAATGGAACATAAGTCTTGAGAAAAATTTGTCAATTCAAATTCCAGCTGAAGTCGCCGAGTATTGTTGCTTTAAGTATAGACTTTCTTCAAGAACTCCCACATAGCACGCACTAACTTGTAAGGCTTGAGATAAAAAACAATCTACGCATCAACCGATCTAATGATCTAGGCCATGATCCGAGAATCCTTAGTTTTCTAGGCAAAATACTTCTCCTTATCCTTCTCTTGATCAGGAGGCGAAAGACTTCCATCAATATGTCCCTACAAATCACCTTTGCCTTCAACCAATAATTGAAAATGAAAAACCCATGCTGTAAAACGAATGCAAATACTCATTCTTCTTAGTTGACATCAAGAAACTGTATATGGTCCAACCAAAAAATTACTTACAACCCAAATAAATTTTACCCAAATAATTTAGCCCAACTAATTAATATCCAATAAACACAATAGCCTAAAGTCTAAATATCAGCCCAACAACAATTAAGATATCAACCCAGCAACCCAAGCCCAAGAGGAATGACTTTGATTGTAACGATCCAACCTTGCGCCGGAGCCGTTATCATATCATATGTATTGTTCGCCTTTTGGAGAGCCTAGACCCATCTTATTCCTCACGGCTTTCTGACGCGTCTCCCAGGATTCGAACTCAAGACTTCCATCATATGGGAGATTTAAGTTGAATCCTAATACTAATTGACCTCATATGGGAGCCCAACCTCAAATGCCACATAGAAACGCGACTACACTAAGTAAATTGAAACCGCGCTGGTAAGAAGAACAAGATGCGAGCTGACTTTGATGAACAAAGGGCCAACCATGGACACTAGCCACCAACCATACTCAGTGTTGAAGAACATGAGACAAACGCAGGTTCAAAAAAATTGATTTTAGGGATTTTAAACCATGCTAATTTGAGGCCAATTTGCTGAATGATTTCTTCTTTGGTTTTGTCTTTCATTTATGCATGTTTATGGAATATACAAGGAAGTAAAATTATAATTGGGAATCAATCCCTGATTTTGTGTGGCTATATAAGGAAAGCTATAAATCAATCATATAATAGAATTAATCACGTCTCTAGTAATAGTTACTTTTTTTTTTAGTTTATCTATTTCTCTAATGTAATCTATAAACATACAATTGCGAATCATACTTAATATATCAATGAAAAATGAGATTACGTAATTCTCAAATTCTACATGATATTAGAGCAAGTTTGATTTTGGATTAATCTTGCAATTGTTTCAATTTTTCAACAAGCGGCTTTATGTCTCTTGTTCAACCAATATCACCTCTAACCTCTATATCTCTCCGATGACCTCTACCCTCTACCTCACTCTAAATTAAGAATTTAAATTTATTACCAAATTGCAAACCCTAAAATTACAAAACTAACGACTGTGTCTTGTTGCTGTAATTTTCACAACAACCATTCTGGTGCAGGAGAGTTTGTTTCTGGCTTTTTTTTACCGCTTTGACTTGCGTAGAACCTCTTTCTTGGTGTCGGGGTCTTAAATTTTTGCGGATAGTTCTTATTTTTTGCTGGTGCAAGGGATTGTACGACGTGTTATTCTTGCCAACATATTTTTCTATTTTTCTACTCTAGACGGGTTTTAGCAATTGTGCATTTCTTAATTCAGCAATTGTTTTTTTTTTGGCTGGTGACTATGACTTGTCTAGTGGTTTGCTTACTGATTGGTTATTTGTCCGGGCTTTCAAATTTATTTGAACCCTCATACTTGTTTTTGTGCGAGGTGTGGGGTTCTATTTTTCAGCAATTTGCCATTGTGAGAGTTTCGCCTAAATTGTTATTATTTGGTTGGCACTCTAAGTGCTGCAAATCATGGGCTGTGGTGCAGTTTCTATGGTTTGGGTGGTAATGATATTGAGTTATTTAGACTGCTGCATGTTATCTGGGTATTTTGGTTCTTGTTGGGCTTTTGGTTTCAATATTTTTCATATTTTTCGTCCAATTTCAAGTTTGTCCTGAACTCTTATAAGGTTAAATTTGGTCCATGAAATTTCAGATTGGAGCAAATTAGCCTCTTCTGGTGCCCTCTAAGGTTTATTGTGATCGTTTCTATTGTTATTACTAATGTCAGGGTTACGATCATAGGTTTTAGTCACAAAACTCTTGTGTTGAAGGAGAGATTATTGGTGATTATGCTGTTGGAACCCCTCGTTTGGAAGAAAATCTTATTACTTTTCCATCACAATTTCTTAGCCTCCTAGTTTACATAGGTTCTTGTTGTTAGGCCACTTTTTGGCTCCATTTGGGAATGGATTGCGGGTAATCCCTGGGATTTTCGGAGTACTAGTTTTTCTACTTGTGGGATGTGCTCCTCAAGTCTCGGTGATGGTCATGGTGGATAATGGTTTTCGCTCGCACCTACTTCTAGATCTTGATTTTCTCAGTCAGCATGTAATGTAAATGAAATTTTGAGAGACCATTTAAATAGTGGGAATGATGATTTGCTTAGATCAATTTAGTTTTCAAACTCAATTTGATTCTGACAACGCCATATTGAGTTCAAGGGGGAGTGTTGGAAAAGTCTATCAAATCAATCAAACATTGCTAGTTTGTTAGGGAAGTTAGTTGTTAATGGGTTAATATTTTAGAAGATATTTTAGGAGATTACTTTTCGTGGTAGTTATCAATTAGTAATTTTTTGTTTATCTATTTCTCCTATGTAATCAATAAATAGTCAATTGTGAATCATATTTGACATTTCGATGAAAAATGAGATTATATTAATTTCTCAAATCCTACACTTTGATACGTGTGTACCCTCTTTATTTTTTTCTTAACATATCTCATATAGTAGATTTGTTGATGCTTAACAGAATTGCAAAGCTCTTAGCTATGATGACAAGATTCTGGATGGTTTCTATGACCTATATGGCATTTCCAAGTCCACATCATCAAAAATGCCTTCCCTTGTTGATTTGCAAGGAATTCCAGTCTCAGACAATGTTAGTTGGGAAGCCATTCTTGTCAATAAAGAAGCTGACATCAAGTTGTCAAACCTTGGACAGAAAGCGTTAGAGATGGCTGTCAAATTAAGGTCAGATTCTGTAAACTTTGTAAGCAATATGGTGAAGAAGCTTGCAACTTTAGTTTCTGACTACATGGGGGGCCCGGTTGGTGATCCTGACAACATGTTGATATCATGGAGAAATCTCAGTTATAAATTGAAGGAAAATCTTGGTACCATTGTTTTACCTCTTGGTTCTTTGACAATTGGATTGGCTCGTCATCGTGCATTGCTATTCAAGGTAATAAATATTTCCTGGTGTGTATGGTTCTGAAATTTTAAAATTTTCTATTTATAATAAAAGTTTGATTTTTTTTCCATAAAAACAACTATTGTATTATCTAGAAATCTTCTCTTGCTATATCCGATAAACCAAAGTCAAGCTAAAAGAAATATTATTTGTTTCTCACGATGGAGATTGTTCTGATTATCAGACATGTAAAAGATGAAGCATCTATCTTCTTATTCATGCCATTCACTTTTTTTTGTTGGGGGCTGGGGTGAGGTGGGGGGATTCACCATGTAGCTGGTCATGACTTTTTCTGCGTGATAATTATTAAAACCACTTGCTTTTTTTCTTCTCTCATTAATATTATTGTTCATCCTCATCTTAACGATAAATATTACTACTGCTGCTACTGTTTATCATTTATTGATCTATTTGTTGGGTTGGGAGCGAAGGAGACTATCCTATATGTAGCAGATATGTATGTAGGATACTCCTGAGTCATTAATGATTTCTACTATTTTTATAAAACCGGCCTGAACATTGACCCAAAAAGGGTAAAGGTCAAGGGTCAATTTGGGCTTGATCTGAGGTGGATCTGATGGTAAAAATAAAAATTAGATAACCTTTTTTTCTTCTTTATTGAAAATGTACAGTAAAACCAGTTCCTGATCACCCGGTTTTCACTGATACTGGCTGGTTCCAAATTTGTTTTAAGTGATTTTAGAATATTTGGATTTTTACATGAACCCCCCCGACCGGATTTTGGACCGGTTCCCGGTTGAACCGTCCAGTCCTATCTTGTCTGTTTCAGTTCTTATAACATTGATTTATACTAAGTTATGTTCTATTAGTTTTGGATTTCCAGGTTCTGAAATTTGTCTATAGACAATATTATTTACGTTTCGACAATATTATTTACGTTTCCTGCATATATGCCCCAATACATTACAGAACTTTAAACTAAACAAGGACTTGAAGGTGTTTGTTTGAGGCTTCACTTTATGCTAGACGTGTAAGCTGCATTAACGTCAAACAATCATGTATCCATTTGATGGAAAAAATAATAATAATTATGACAATAAATTATAGAGAGTGAATTTAGCAAAACTTAATTATAAAAATGACATGTCCAAACTTAAACAAAAATAACTGAATGGACAGTAATAAATTTAGAGAGTGAGCTTCAGAGAGTGAGAGATTGATAGTACACATAATGAGGGATATAACGTATTTGTAAAAGAAAATGGGGTTTTCTCAAAAAGAAAAAGATATATATATATGTAATTTTTTTTTTCTGGCCATAATGGCAGAAATAGGGCTGAACAAATTGTAGCTGTTGGACCAACAGCTAGAATTGAAGCCGCCTGCTGATCTGGGTGGCCCAGCTCTCCTTAACACCTCTACTTCAAGCAGATTATATTCTTCTTTGTTTGACTTGCCAATATAGTGTGTTTTTACAGAAATATTTTTAGATGCTAATGATATCTTGTCATGACTTTAGTTTGTTCAATTTTAATAGCTTAAGTTTAAAATATCTGTGGGTTATCCAGAAAAGAATTCTTTTTCCTATTTCGAAACTTCTATAATTCATTTCTAAAAAGTTCAAATCACATTGCCAAAAATTCTAAGAACTGCCAGCTTCATCTTGGTCAGGCACCTGAAATTTCGTTGCTCCTTTATTTCAATCTCGTTATTCTTAAGAATCCTCAGTATGTTGAAAAAAGACAGGATCGTCCTCTCATAGGCTATCCCAGAACTTAAGACTTCATGATTCGGATATGCATCTGCTTGTTTCTATTTGTCACAAGACTGTGGAGACATAATTTTTATGTTCTAAGCTTTATCTGAAACTTACAAATAGAAGACTTCTACTCACTTTGTCTTCCTTTCGAACGGTTAAGGTCAGCTGTAGTGGGTTACTACTTTTTCCCCCGCGTCTCCGGATCAAGGCAAAGTACGTAAGCTAGATGCCCACTCTTAGGTGCCAAGATGTTACCTATCACATACCCTTTTTTGTATTGCCTTTTCAATTACCACGAAACCCATTCCTTATTAGGAAAAGCTCAAATCAAGTTCCTCTAGGCCAATGTTAATTTATTTAAACTTATTATATGCTTGAATATGTTTAATCTTCAGCCAGGCTGAATCTTATTTAATGCTTCTACATGCTGTTTTGGGGTTCCAATATAGTGATGATAATGTTGGGAATTTGTATTTTTTTTCTATTTTTCCATGGTGAGGTGGATGAGCATTGCAGTTCTTTCTCATGGCCTAGATGTATCAAGCTGGAGTATTCCTTTTCTTACGTCCTAGTTTTGGGATTTATATGCTTTTAGGAGGAATTCTGTTAATTTTTATTTGTTTCATTCTTAACTGCATTCTCCCCTTATTGAGCTCTGTGTTGATGGCAGTATGACATTGATGAGGGAAGACAGCTCTACTATATAATATACCTATTCTTTTTTAGATCAATTTTATAAATATTTCTTAGCTGATATGAGAAGAAATTTATTATGTTTGTTTCAAGATCCTTGTCTCTTCACACGTGGACTTTATGTTTTGAAATTCGCATGTCTAGTTTTTCCCCAATAAAGCATGTAACTTAGACTTGATCCTGGATGAAGATGGTCTTTGTCTAATCTTACGAGATGAATCTTGAACTGTTTCTCCATGTATTGATAAGTTATACTTCCTTGGGAGAAATGCTATGACCTTTTTCCTGTCATTTTTTTGATTCCTCCATTTGTTTTTCAAAATTTTCACATTTCTTCATTTGCACATTACTTTCATTATGCCTTTATTTGGGAATTCAGTTTTAGACCTGACAATCACCTTACTTTCTGTTTGTTTTTTTATAATTGTGTAGGTTTTGGCCGACAGTGTTGACATTCCTTGCTGCCTAGTGAAAGGACTGAAATTTACTGGTTCTGATGATGTGGCAATGAACTTAGTAAAAGTTAATAATGGAAGGTTTGGTCAATTAGTTATACCCTAGTGCTATCAATTTAACTAGAGAGTTGATCTGTAATCCTCATTTTGTTTCCTTTTCCTTTTTCCCTTTTTAGGTAATTCCTGTGTGCTTCAACATTAACAAGCTACATACTCCTAGTAAATCTACATAATGAATAACCCAAATTTTTTTTACAGTTTTTACGGAAGATGCATCTCTTGACTCCAACTAGCAGCCAAAGTACAAGTGTGTGAAGACCTCTTTGGTTAAAAATGACTTTCTATGTACTGTACTAATTTAAAACTCCCGATATCTAATCCTGTAAATTTCTTTTCAATATGACCAATCTTAGTCTAAAATAGCATTGAACATTCTCTACTTCTCACAATTATGCTGTCACAAATCAGATTTCATTTACATTGTGTAGTTGACAAATGGATTCTTTAAGGATGTAATGACATGTTTCTTTTTAAAAAGTAGATATTGTGGTTTCAGGGAATACATTGTTGATCTAATGGCGGACCCTGGCACACTTATTCCATCTGATGAAGCAGGATTGCATATAGACTGTGAAGAATTATGTCTTTCCAACAGTCCATTGTCTAAAGATGTGGAACCTTCTCGAAAGGCTTCATCGAGTAGCGGGATTACTAGTTCATTTGAAGACCAATCAGAGGTTGGAACACTGGAAAGGAGACCCAGGTTTAAAAAGATTATTGCCTTAAGAAATGAAACTATTGTCAGAGATGAGTTTTCTTCTTCAGGGATTGCAGTAAAGCAGGTCAAAGCTCAAGAAGTACCCAACCAATCTTCTGATGGTTCAAAATATCCTTGGAATGTGAAGAAGGAGCCAGCATGGGAGATTCCTAGTAGATCTAATCATCCTTATTCACATGCAAGATCTCCTTCCTGGACTGAAGGCGTTAGCTCTCCAGCTGTCCGCAGATTGAAAGTTAAGGACGTTTCACAATACATGATTGATGCTGCCAAAGAAAACCCACATTTAGCTCAGAAGCTCCACGATGTTCTACTCGAAAGTGGTGTTATTGCTCCTCCAAACTTGTTCACTGAAATGTACCCAGATCAGTTAGAAATGTCACTGGGGGAAACCAAATCCTCAGGGGCAGAAAAGGAGAACCTACAAAGTGATGAGATTCGAAAAATTAAAGGTCATAATAACCTAGATCCAGTTCGCTTCCTGCCTCCACCGCGTCATCAAGGTGCTTGTTCTAGAAGCCCGAATAAGCGACTGGAATGTCATTTAGATCTAAAGGAAGCAACTGGACATCATGTTTCACTAGAGCCTGAAATAGCTCCTGTAAAATATGATAAAAATGTTCCAGTTGCCGCTGCTGCTGCAGCTGCTGCAGCTGTTGTTGCCTCTTCAATGGTAGTTGCAGTAGCAAAGACTAACACTGATCAAAAACTTCAGCTTCCAGTAGCAGTGGCAACTTCTGCCACCGCTGCAGCTGTGGTAGCAACAACTGCTGCAGTCAGTAAGCAGTATGAATTGGAGACTTCTGCTCAATCACAAGATAGTCCTGCTTCCTTTTTGGACCAATCAGAGTGTCTAAGAAATAATAGTGAAGCAGATATCGCAGTTTCTGAGCACCAAGGAACTGGTGAAAGAGAACATGACGCTTTGAGGCTTAATTCTGAGGGAGAGAGAATATCAGTTATGTCAACAGGCAATGATAGTGCAAAATCTGATATAGCACTTGATGATGTAGCAGATTGTGAGATCGCTTGGGAAGAAATCACCTTGGGTGAGCGTATCGGGCTTGGTACTAACCTAGCATTATATTGATTGAATTATAAGTAATTCTATGTAATAGTTGATCTTAAATATAACCACATATGACACCTTTTTTTATATATATAAATTACCGCTATTGCAGGATCTTATGGAGAAGTATATCATGGCGACTGGCATGGAACTGTGAGTTTCTCAAAGTCTTGTGGCTACTTGAATTCTTGTTATTTTCTGTATTTTCTAAGCTTGGAACTAAAAGCATGTTTGGGAAGTGTTTATAAACGGTTTAAATTATAACTACATAGAAATGAGTGGTACATAAATGGGTAGTATTTGCAGATTTCTCGAAATGTGTGAATAAAAATGGCTTGTGTCCATAAACAGTTTATAAACATGAACTAAATATAGGCTAAAATACTTTTACTACTAGACCAGGAAGTAAAAATAGATAACTTTAGAAGACTGAATGATATATGACCACCAACACTATGTCATTGAATTTAATGCTTGTACAAAATTGGAATACCTACTGAAGTCTATACAGTTACCTTTTTAGTTCTTCTTAATGCATAAAAAAATTCATGTCTGATAATTTTCATTAATTTACAAGTTAGAATATTTTTCGGAGTCCTGAAAAATGTTTCTATTCTTATTCTTTTGACCGAGATTGGTGATTGAGTTGGTGTTATTGTAAAATATGATTTAAGTTGCCTTCTGCATATTGAATGGCACACTCGGCAAAAAGCATAACTTGTTAGAGAGAATAACAAGTATTTATTGTCAAAATAATGATTTTCGTATATAAATTCCATTGAACAGATTACAAGCTATATAGACACGAAGGCATTTTAGGAAGCTATTTTTAGTCTGTACAATATCTAAGGCTAAAATCATGGTTAATCCTTGAATACAGGGATTGCTACAGCTAAGGTTTCTATAACTTGTTATTCTAATTACTCACTCCAACAATTCCCCTCAAGTAGATGCGTAGATATCTCCAATGCCGAAAGGAGTATCAACACGGCAGGCAGAGGAATATGAGTAGAGAGGATTTGTATGGGAGTCTTCAAGTGAAACTTTCGAAGGCATACGGTTTAGTAAATACACTGCAGTAGCTACAACATATCCCTAATGGCAACTTCGCACTTGTGTTCCAAGGAGTAAAGCACAAGCCGTTTCTAAAATATGCTGATTTTTCCTCTCGGCGATGCTATTTTGTTGTGGTGTCTGAGAGTATGATATCTATTGAAGGAGACCATGTTGTTGGAAATAAACCTGAAATCGGTGATTTATGAATTCCCCACCATTATTAGAATGAAGGATTTGAATCTTGGTTGAAAATTGAATTTGGAACATGGAATGAAATGTTTGAAAAATTGTGAAGACTTCGTCTTTGGTCTTCAGCTTGTAAAGCCATGTTATTCGAGCTCAAGCTAAAATCATCCAGGTAATACAATCCCCCTTCTCTTGGTATCACACGCCCAATAATCTCCTTGCTGGGAATATTCTGAAGAAGACAAAAAGTAGGGTATATCAGTACTACACAATTGAGTTCTTAAGTAACTTGACTCACAGACATCAACTTATTGGAGAGAGATGGAACAAGCAGGGTATGAGATAAGGAGAGAGAGGGTGATAGAAGCACGGTTCCAGCTTGTGTGACCGGGTATGTAACTGCATTGTCCATTGACATTGGTAATGCGGGTTCTTCTCGGTTGAGTCATATGGGAGAAGTTATCGAGATCAAATGTCATGTGATCTTTAGCTCGGAGTCAATAATCCAGGCGCCATCATCTCGAGAGTTAAAGCTACAAAAAACTTGACCATAGTTACCTCGATCCGTGACTAAAGTGGGAGGTTCTGCTAAGGGAACGACAGACAATTGAGGCTCAACAGTGACCGCCGTTGCTCTATTCGTGCCTTCTTCAGTTGCAGGTGTATCTCGTTTCTTTCGAGCTTGTAACTCATGCCACCAGTCTGGGTACCCTGTAATTTAAAGTATGTATCTCAGGTATGTTTTGTACACTGAGTACACTTATTCCCATCAGATTGACCATTGGGTTTTGAGGATGAGTTTGTTTTCCCACCACTCAGGGAGAGTGACCCTGACTTCACCAAGGATTGTGACTAGCTAGATTTTATTCCTTGGTGGCCATAACAACACCACTAACACTGCTTCCGATGCCATCATAGATTGTCAAACATCTTCTCGTCAAATGTGAGCGTGCGCATTCTCTAATATAGGAAAGGGCTTCAGCTGTAGAACATCGCTCCGAATATTATCTAGTCGGTCATCTATCCAAAAATTGTAAACTCTGTCATCATGTAGGATTGAGTTATATTTTTTTTATATTAGTTGCGCATTCCATTGGATTAGGGTGACGCAAATCAATCTCTCACCACAAACTGTAGGTCATTATAGTATTTCTCAATAGATCCTCTCGCTTGTCTCGTCCGAGATACCGACGTCGGAGATCATATACTTGTGAGGTGTCAGTTCCATCGAAGTATGTTGTAGTAGCAGAATCCCAATACCCATTTAGCCGTTGGGAAGCGAATGAAGTTCACAACCAAGGAAGAGTCCATTGAGTTGATCAACCTTCCTTTCACAATGGCATTCTCAGTTCGCCATTTGCGAAATGATGGGTCTATTTCTAGTTGCTGGGGAGAGTCTCCATCGATATGTCCCAGTTTGTCTTTGCATGAAATGTACATCTCAACAACCTGGGACCATAACACATAGTTGGAGCCATCCAACTTGATGCTAATTGGAACCGTCAGGGAATCAATGAAGGGCGATTGTGAAGAGGTATGGGCTTTTGTTAAGACCTCCGTCATTTTTGTTATCAGATTGTCAAGGATAGATTTGGTTGAGTTGGTGGCTGGTTATGTCAATTCGGTGGGGTCAGCCATGGATTCTGAGCAATTTGGATCCCTTCTTAATCAAGATGCAAGGAACCCAAGACCATTCTCTGATACTACGTCAAAATAATGATTTTCGTATATAAATTCCATTGAATAGATTACAAGATATATAGACACAGGGAGGGATTTTAGTAAGCTATTTTTAGTTTGTACAATATCTACAGCTAAAATCATGGTTGACCTTTGAATACAGGGATTGCTACGGCTAAGGTTTCTATAACTTGCTATTCTATTTCCTCACACCAACATAATTTTTTTTTTTTTAGTGACAATGACACTTGAACTGTGGATCTTTATGTGCCTCTCTTATCATTTCGAATTATCAATTTATCTAAAAGTTTAGGTTGTCAAAAAAGGGAAGAATTTATTTATTTATATATCCTCAACATATCTAATCACATGCATACTGGATTTTTTATTTTCTAAAAGATCTTATACGTGGATTTTCATGATTGGGTGCCAATGAGACTCAAGCTTTGGTCCATTTGTACTTGCATACTTCATTAAATGAAGAGCTCATCTAAAAACTTAATCTGATAAAGTGGATGTTCATTTTTTATTTATATCTTGAAATGTGCTCCCTCACGTGTAAGTCCAATTTGTTTTTTTTTTTAAGGTCTTGAAACATGAAATTTTCTTAAATGGGTGGTGGCACGTCATTACCTAAGGAACTTTGACTCCAATTGTTATTATGTTGAGCCGGATAATCTAAAAGCTTAAATTGTGATGAGGAAACTTTCTTTTTTAATTTCTATGTAAGGATTTATATCCTCAATGCAGCCAACTTGGCTTTTTGGAACCTTTTGAATTAATTATTATTATGTTTCCATATTCATTGTAGTTGTTACTAATCTATTAATTACTAATGTTCATTTATGTATTTTATACCCCTTGGGATAACCATATTCTAGAAACTTTGTTTACAAATTATTATGAAATGTGCTTCGATTTTGTAGGCAATCAAGAAACCTATGTTCTATCTATGACTGGACTGAACTTCTAACTATGTCTATTTGTGAACAAATATGTCTTTTTCTCTTCTTATTTGTAGTCCATGAACTTGGCATTTTAGGCTCGGTGTTTGTGCCTCAACATTCTAGTTATGAACATGATCCCTCTTCGCAACGTTTCACAAAAAAATGGATAATTAACCAGTCTTCTTACACATTGATACCTACTGCTGTTGTGGTTTATGTTTTTATCATTGTTATTGTGGTTTTGGGTCTTTATGAGTGTTTTGGTTATTTATTGATCTGATATTTTCTTCAGCATTGAGTTCTATACATTGATTTCAAACTTATAGGAAGTTGCTGTTAAAAAGTTCCTCGACCAAGATATAACTAATGAATCCCTTGAAGAATTCAGAAGTGAGGTATAATTTCTCTCTTTCCTGACATAGATACATTCTTTATTAGCATTGAAACCAGAGTCAGATTTCACCCACATAGCAATTACAAGTATCTTCTTTCAATCCCATCAAAACTGTTCGTCACATGATTTATTTTTAGGATGTTATAATTTTTAAGATGAATTTCTGATAACCTTCTCTGAAGTTAGTTCTGTTAAAATAGTTATTCTTATGAAGATCTTACTTAGCAGGAGACGTAATAGGTGTTTCTTCCTAGTCGAGTATTGCATGAAGAAGTGCAGTTGAAAGCTCCTCTCTTCATTTCTAAATTGCCATTTAGGAAATCTTACTAGAAATCATTATTGTTCCTGAATGATTTTCTAAATCTCAAGCTTGTTTTCATAAGATATTTGTTTTTGACCACTGGTGGTTTTGAAAATTATGTTTTATATTTCTATAATTCATTTCCACAACTTTCACAACCAGTTCTGTGAATTTCTGCTGTCATTTTTAATTTTATGTTTTGGGCTTTGTGTTTATGATTTGAAATAAATTATTATGCTTGTGCATCTTTGTAAGGTCCGAATCATGAAAAAACTCAGACATCCAAATATAGTGCTCTTCATGGGAGCTGTTACTCGGCCTCCAAATCTTTCAATTGTTGCTGAGTTTCTTCCTAGGTATGCCTCAATTCCAAACATTTTGGGTACGTGTAGTTATTAATCTCTTACCATGGTTCTGAATATGAAACTGTTAGTTACTGCTAAAATGCTACAAGAAACTCTAATCTAATAGACTATCACTTGCTTGTTTGGAACCTCTATCCTTCGACCTTTGGATGTCTTCTAGGACATGGCAATGTAAATTTTGATTTGAGTATATTGAAGCAGAATCTTATCGCATACAACCATGAGAGTTAATGAATATAATTTTACCCTTTTATAAGGATCAGCTTTCTGGATTACTTACTTTAAGGTGATTCAGTTACATTTAATCAAGGGTTTTAGATTTCAGAAACTGAATATTTTTTCTTTATGTTTTGCAATAGTTGTTTGAGGAAAATGAGTTCTTATATTAATTATTACACGTTGACTTTACATTGAAGCATATTTTGTTGTTCCAGAGGTAGTTTGTATAGGCTGATTCATCGCCCTAATAATCAACTAGACGAACGCAGACGATTCAGGATGGCTCTTGATGCTGTATGCTCTTGTTTACTTACCTTTTAATTCTCTATCAGTTAACAGCTTCTGTTTTATTGGTGAACATGCTGGTTGTGATGCAGTTTACTTCATTTCACAGGCTCGGGGAATGAATTATTTGCACAACTGCGCACCTGTAATAGTTCATCGTGATTTGAAGTCTCCAAACCTTCTTGTTGATAAGAACTGGGTTGTGAAGGTGGCTTTCTTCACTGAGAAATGACAATGATATTATTATTTGGGTAATTATCACATAACGTTCCCACCTTTCATTGTTATTGTGGAAAACGTCCTTACTTTTCATTTTTTGGTATTTTCACCCTTATTTCATTGTGCAAAAGGTCATTTTTATCCATTTTCTCAATTAAAAATTGTGAAATGACAAAAATATCCTTCCCTTTAAATGAAACAAAAGGAAAAAGAAAAAAACTAATTGCAAACATAGTCCCAACTTTTTTGAAAAGTGTAAATGAGTCCCAAATAAATTATTAAAATGGTAATTAGCACATAATATTAGGCCTTATACTATTATTGCAAAAAATGTTCATACATTTTATTTTTTGGCATTTTCTTTCATAATTATACATTTGATAACGCAAACCGTCATTTCTATTAATTTTCATCCAATTTCTCAATAAAAAATAGTGAAATGACGAATATACCTTCCTATTTAAATAAAAAGCTAAAGAATTAATTGCTATCATAGTCCATTTTTTTAAAAAAAGTGCAAACGAGTCGTCAATAAATTATTAAAAAAAATTAAATTTTTTTTTTTTTATAAAAAGTGCAAACGAGTCCCAATTAAATTTATTTAAAAAATTAAAGAGTGCAAACGAGTCTCAAATAAATTATTAAAGAATTAGAAATTTTTAAAAAATTATTTAAATATGAGAGTATATTCATTATTTTACAATTCTTTATTGAGAAATTGGATGAAAATGGATGGAAATAATAGTTTGCACAATCAAATATGTAATTAAGGGTGAAAATGCCAAAAAAATGAAATGTGGGGATTTTTCCGTAATAAAAGTGAAAGATATGGACATTATGTACTAATTACCCTTTTAATAACTTATTTGGGACTCATTTGCGCTTTTCAAAAAAATTGGGACTATGATTGCAATTAGTTTTTTCTTTTTCCTTTTGTTTTATTTAAAGGAAAGAGTATTTTCGACATTTTAGAATTTTTAATTGAGAAAATGGATGAAAATGACCTTTTGCGCAATGAAAGGTGAAAATGTCAAAAAATGAAAGGTATGACGTTTTCGACAATGACAATGAAAGGTGGAGACGTTATGTGCTAATTACCCTTATTATATTTTCAATCATAAATAATCACATATTATCTTCTGTGTCAAGGTAGGTGATTTCGGATTATCAAAAATGAAGGACAGCACATTTATTTCTTCAAAGTCAAATGCTGGGACGGTAAGCTGGATTGAGCTAATTTGTACCGTGGCCTTTTATGTTTGATGCAGTAATTTAGACACGCAAAACACTTTTTCTTCTTTTGCACTAGCACTTAATTTATCTGCTCTGAAATATATTTTGTGCCATTCTTTTTTGATAAATATCTTACTATCTTGTTTCAAATGTTACATCCTTTAAAGGAACTGACATGTTGCAATGCTTCATTTTATTTCACAGCATTGATACTAACTTTCTGTTGAAATGCTTTCCTCCATTCTTCTATCATTTTTGTCCTTTTCTCTTTTCCCGTTTGTTTGATGCCTTTGCCTTCTTGGAACAATATGATGATTCATCATGCAACTGGCTTATTTTGTTGCATCATCTTATTATCAGCCATTTTGTAGAAAGTCAACAGTGTTATCCTGTCACTTTCTCTTCGAGAAAGGTGGTTTTCTGCGATCCGTGGTTCGAAAATAAATTTAAGATTCTGAAAATCTATGTTTCACTGGAAAAACAAAAAAGTTGAATCTTTCTGGTGTTATTTTATAATATAGAATTGCGAGTTTTTATGGAAGCAATTGAAATGAGGTGGCAATGCTTGCATCTACATTTCGATAGTTGCTGCCATCACCAGTAAAAAATCCAAAATATGATAGCAATAGGCATGTTAGATTAATCTTGTATTTTATAATACTTCTTGATGAATACCCAAGCTAATTTTTATGTTTGCTATTTTCCATTTATAAGTCAACTTTTAATTGACAATAAGCGTATGATCATCTCTTCAATAAAAGATCTGACTTTCTTTTTTCAACTATCTGGCATTTGATTACTACTAATGCTTCCAGGAAGCAATTTTAGGACATCTTTTAACGATTTGGTGTTACTGTTCTTTAGGCAGAGTGGATGGCACCAGAAGTTCTAAGAAACGAGCCTTCAAATGAAAAGTACGTCTTCCAATTATTACTCTTATATAAAAATAAAAGGGAGGTGAAAACACAGAATCCATAAAATGACATTTTTTGATCTTTACTTTTGTGATTTTCGATTGATTTGTTCATTGATTGATTCACGCGCAGATGTGATGTTTATAGCTTTGGCGTTATACTATGGGAACTTTGTACTTTGCAGCAACCCTGGGGAGGAATGAACCCTATGCAAGTTGTTGGTGCCGTTGGATTTCAGCATCGGCGTCTTGACATTCCAGACGATATGGATCCTGTTATAGCAGATATAATCAGGAAATGCTGGCAAACGTGAGTGTATTTATATCTCTTTCTGGTGTCCAAATGTTTGCATCAACTAGTCTTACTGTAGATTAAGGGCAGTCACGAAGTCAATTGACCTAGTAGGGTTTCTTTTACTAATCATTAGAAATAATGCTAAAGAATGCTTGTGCTAAAAACTTATGGCATATTTGGTAAGGTAGATTAGACAATATTCCACAGTATATTAAGAATGAAAAATAAGATATTGTGTACCAAACATGCACTTAAGGTCTAAAATGCTTAAAGATATATAGAGCCTGGAGTACAGCTTCGACGCAAATCAGCGAAAGCACATGCATAATGGGCTTATCTTTCACTGTACTCATCGCTTGAACTAAGCTATTTGCAATGTTGCATTCAGAAAATTCTTGAGTGTGTGATATACACATTATTGGTGTTTATTTAAAGTAATTAAAGTTGTGAATCCATTGTTATTATACTTTTCATCTGTGAAATAATGTAGAGATCCAAGATTACGGCCATCATTTGCTGAGATTATGGCTGCCCTGAAACCACTTCAAAAGCCTATTGCCAATTCACACGTGCCAAGACCCGGTGTGCTTGTAAGCAGGAGAAACAAGAAGAGTCAGTCATCACTAACCTTGGAAAATCAATCCGGTCATAAGAGCTAGCAGGGACAAATTTGATAATTTGCTCTATGGAGTGACTTGCAATATAGAGGCAAACAAGCTTTGGCAGAATGGTAAAATGAGATTTTGTTATAGATGATCAATCACATACAACACATTTGAGTGAACTAGAATTCTTTCATTTCCTCGATTTTTCCATTTATTGTTTGTATTCTTGGCTTATGGTGCCACCATCCACGGAATTGTGCAGTTGTTTGTATATTCATTTGAATTTGTTGTAATTAAGGTGTTTCTGTCGAGCTTCTAAGTCATATTTTAGGTACTCTAAAACATGTGTCGGCCTCTTCTAATGGAAAAATCAATTTCAATTACGTGGGGAAAAAGTTATCCCTTTCGTATAATTTGTTGATCTATTGCCTTTTTGAGTTTGTTAATTTAGTTTCAAGGAGAAGGTCCAATCAAACACTGCTCGTTTGGACTTTCTCCTCTTGTGCCCAGATTGTACCTGGTTGACTGAACCTATAAATGGTAGAGTTGTCATTCATATAATTTACCCGCGTTGATTGATTGATTAGGTAAATATGATTTATGTATGGCCGTGTTATATGTCTTACATGTCTGATTTAACGTTTATAAACATCATCTATGAATTTTTCTCAACCTATCTTCGTCTCATCAGCTCTCAAAAATATCTAGCTCGTCCCCACGCTGGTTACTTGTCGATGTGTTGGTCGGATATTGTTGCCTTGTTGGATATTTGGTCCAAGCACGTTACTCATGACCTGTGTTAACATGAGATCTGCAGCTGCTAGTTCTCTTGGTGTTGTATATTTGTCAAAAAACTATAATGGAATGGAGAATTGGACATAAATTGTACGTTCAGAATAGATAAAATCGATGTGGAATCAAAATAAGGAGAAAATTGGACATTTGGGCTGATTGCCCATGCGCACGCATTGACTTATGTCATGCATGCGTATGGCTGGTTTCTGCAAAAGCAAAAGCCAGCATGAATGAACCATGCGCTGGAAGGCTGATTTCCAGTTTTGATTTTTGGTTGTTTTTCATGAGAAAATTCCACTTTTCATTAATTGTTGATACTATTTCGCGGGCTGTGAATTGAAAACTATAAGTAAGTAATAGTTTTCAATTACAAAAATATTAAAAGCTTGTTTCAGCTCTATTTTTTTTATGAAAATGCATTTTGAAATAGTATTTTAATAGAGAATGTGTGATTGAAAAGTAAGAAAAAAATTTTAGTTTGCGTTTACTATTATTTTATTGAAAAATATATTGTTGAAAATAGTGATGATCAAGCAAGGGTGAAATCATCAATCTAACATCCAATCGAAGTGTCTTTATTCCAATTCATTTTTATATTCAAATTTTAATGTTCAAGTTCTTGTAAGAAAACACACAAGTGCTTTAGTGTTTTCTTTTTAAAAGTTTGTTTAAATCCTACAAATTATTTGCCTTGAATCCTTTTAAGCGCTAAAAATAATTTTAGAGAGGACAAATATTGCTCGAGGACAACTAATTCGTTCAAGTCTTATTTCTAATTTCGGTGTTGTCGGTTTGTTTTGTATTCTTTTCTTCTCCCAGTCTCTACCTGCCTCGTTGTTGTTGTTTTTTTTTTTTTTCTTTTCTAACGTGGTGCTTGACCAGACGAGCAAGTCTGAATCATTCGTGGGCATGCAGTGCCCTTTGAGATGTGATAACGTAGCAAGTAAGATCTCCTTTACGACTCTACACAATGTCATAAAAAGCTGAACTAACCTTGAGAGTGAATTCATCACATGTAAAGTAAAGGTGGGGCCCAAGGCCACTTTTCACATTATCACTACAAATATCTATCCATCTTCTATTCAATATCCCAAAATTTTGGACCAAGATATTTTACGTGAAAAAATGGCAACTTTGGATCCCCACAGTTTTCACGAGGAAATAGTGGATAATAGCCGATTGACCCAGCCCAATTTTTGAAGTGGCATTTGACCAATTTTAAATGAAAAGAAAAAAATAATAATAAAGGTCAAAAAATCATCAAAACATTAAAAAGCCCAGTACCCTTTGAACAGAAAAGAGAATAAAAAAAAAATAACTAAGTCATGTTTATTATCAATGAATTGTGTGTACATATTTCATGGAATCCATAACTGTTTTAACTTTTATCAAAATTTATCAAAAAATTGATTTTAATCTCCACCAAATAGGAGCAAAATCACGATAAATTTGAATTTCGATAACATGCTAATTTTTTAAAAAATTCGACGATCGTACGCTAATCGAATTTACAAATTACTTATGTCATCTCAAAACTTATTTTGAGAACTACACATAACATATCGAATAGTCCAAACAGATATCGAAAATAGTTAAACATGAGTTTTAAATAAAGACGTCTAATTCGCATTTAAAGAAAAAAAGCAATTATTTCATTAACATTTATTATTTTTGCAATACAAATTTCTCAATGTAATTTTCATCATTTTATTAGGAAATTTTATATAGAATATGATATCAAAAATTTTAAAAATTTTACATCCGAAAAAGTCATATCCCATGTAAATTTTCGAATGTAAAATTATATGGGGTATAATTTTTTTGGACGTAAATTTTTTATTGTAAAATTTCTCTGAACTTCTTTGCAAATTCAATTGTGCTCTCCTAACTTTAAAGTTCTGCGTCCGCCCCTGCTTACGATTCATCTTCTTCATCTTTTACTCTTGACAATATTAGTATTTATTTGAACTTTAGGGCCTGTTCTCTTCGTGTTTCAGTTTTGTGTTTTGAATTTATTTTAGGTTTTGTATTTTGAGTGTCTATTTTGAAATTATTGAAAATGTGTTCTTTTTATCATTTTGAAATTGTTTTTTCAAAATTAAAAAAACCCAAAACCCGTTCTCTTTCCAACCCCTCCCATCTCTCTTCCTCTCCCTCTTTCTTGTCTCTGTCAACGTCAGCAACAACCATCACCACCCTCTGTGAAGACCCGTGCACCCCTCCATCACCACCATCTCTCTCTCTCGTCTCTGTTCCCACTCACTCCGGCAACTCTCCACAGACGAAGCATTGCGACGTTGCCCTTACAACGACGTTTTTGGTGTTGAAGATGGAGGTGGTCGGATTGGCTGTGCAGTGCCACGGTTGGAGTGGGTGGTTGGTGGTGGTCGCTCAACCGTACACGATGCTGTAGTCCTTCGTTTTTTTTTTTGTTGGCGGTGGTGGCTATGCTACGATTTTTTGTTGGCTATGGCGTTATGGCAAGGGCGACGATGGTGGTGGGTTTTGTTGGTGGTGGTGGGTGGGTTTTGTTGTGGTAGGGGGCGACGCGACGGTGGGTTTCTTTTTTCGTTGGCGGTGGTGTAGTTGTGTTTATCTTGAAAGGTTGGATCGTGGTGGTGCGGTGTGGTTGGCGGTGGTCGCAGTGGTGCAGTGGTGGTTGGCGGTGGTGGAATTTTGAAAACACCCAAAACGCATTTTGAAAATCTTAGCTTGCTTTTAACTGAAAACACCAAAAACGATATTTTTGTCGTTTTCAATTTTCTTTGTAAATTCTAAATTTTCGGAAAATCGTTTTTGAAAATAAATAACTAAACATGTTTTCACTATTTTGGAAAATCGAAAATAGAAAACGGACTTAAAACGGTAAATAGAATAGCCCCTAAGTATTTTATTGTTTTATAAAATGTGAATGTAGAAATTTGATTTTTACATGAAATATTAATAAATCTTGTAATTTATGAGTTTAGAGCATTTTCAAGAGACTCTTTAAATATGAGATAGTCTTTATTTTAAATAGTCAACATTTAAAATTATGCTATAAGAGACTCTTTAAATTAACATTTTAATTTAGAAAATTGGTTTGACTCTTCAAATTTGGCGAGCCAAACCCACTCTCTATAATTAAATGCATTCAAAGTGTTTCAATTTTCATTGTAAGAAAATAATAATATAATCTAAAGAAAAAGAAAATAATAAATATTTTTTGGGAGTAGTAGATTTAAGTGTTAAATATAAAGAGTTTGTTGGAGTGTTTCAAAATTTTAACTCTTTAAATTTATAAATGCTCTCCAAATGATACAATATGCTCTTTAAAAATAAAGAATTTTTTAGAGTTGCTCTTAGTACAAGTATTGAGGTTTATTTATGATTAAAATGAAAGAAAGGTTGGATTTGATGTTGAAATTGATGATTAAAGTAAGTTTTTGTGGTAGAGCTCGTCGAAAATTGCGATTTCCGACTAGCTTCGTTCGATGAAAAGTTACATATGTAGACTGCTCAGAATTCGACAGCCTAGATAACTGGGACGGACAGCCCAGCTTGCAGTCAGCCCGAATAATTGGGCTAGCCGTAATGAACAGTCGGGCCGTCCTAGATGTCGACGGGGTCGATTTGGGCTTTTTTTATTTGTTATTTTTTTTTCATTTTCATTTTCATTTCTCCCTCNTTTTGTTTTTAATTTTTAATTTTGTTTTTAATTTTATTTTAAATATTATATATTTTTTTCGATTTCTTTTCCATCAATTTATTTTTCTTTTAAATGAGTAATAGATAGCAAATTGTTGACGTATTTTAGAGCTTTATGCAGTGAGGTAATGACGTGATAGGTTAAATGGGTTGCAAAGATGATTTTGAGTAGCCTTTATCTTGTGTTTAAATAATCATCGTTGCTTGAAATTTGAAAGCACTATCAACTTTTGTGCCCCGTCACTTATTCACTTCTTTTTTCTAGCTTCTTTTGTTGTTCCTTTTTTTCAAGTTTCTTTATGCTCTTCATTTTTTCTCTCATCCCTACAATTTGCATTTGATAAATTATGTGACTTGTGCACCCAAATAAGTGTGAGCAACTCTGCTTTCTCATTGGAAGAAGTATGGAGACATTCTCGCCAAATGATAAATTTTTTGAGAATGAAGATATGAGATGAATAGTCCTTTGAATTATACCCGTTTTATTAAAATTTCACAAGCGTACATGATGGTATTAACATTGTATCTCAGAATGCAGGTTCATTAGCAACCATGTTATATTGTTTATACTAATTACCGACCAAAACCCCTTCAACATTAAATTTTCTCTTTTGGAGTCAACGGTCTGTATTTAGCTTTTGATGAAAAAAGCTAACATTACCTTAAAAAAAAATACGTATTTCCGTGCATTGCATGGGTATAAAACTAGTATAGGAAAATATTTGTTCTTATCTATTGGTTCTCGATATTTAATTGTTCATATTTAAATAGGAATGATCAGATAAGAGTTTTAAGCATATTAGTAATGGAAAGGAAATAAAATAATCTGTTACCGAACTTGAAAAGGAAACCATATCTACGAGTATCGATTATATATATAAATCCATAATAGTAATTAAAAGGAAATAAAATTAATCTGTTGCCGAACTTGACAAGGAAACCATATCTACTGGTTGCTGCTATATAACAGGCTAAACCGATTTGTTTAGCAAACACCGTCACGAAAAGATTTTCAAAGTTTCATCTTCGAATTTGAGGTTTATCTTTTCTCTTTTCTTCTACAACTATTTTTTTTTTTCGATTTTTGAAGTATATATCCAATCGTATTGTGCAGGTGCAAGGATTTAGTTTTAGAAAAGTACTATGGGCGGACGTAAGTCTCGTATTTCAATTCATTCGTCTTTATTTTTCGTCTAGTAACAACTAATAGTTTGTTTCTTTGTGGGTGCAGTAAGTCAAATATTGCGTTGTTTCGGGATCAAGGGCGACAAAAACAAGTGTCCCGTGATGGCAAGTACCTGCCTTCCGCACCGCGATGTCTACAATGGTCGAAATTCCAGAAGCAGTGGAATAAATAATGGTGGAGTAGCTATTATCGGAGCAGTAGCAGCAGCAACAGCTATGAATAGTGGAGGCTGCGGACACAGTGGTGGTGGTGGTGGTGGTGGTGGATGTGGTGGGTGGTGAAATAAATTGAACTACCTAATTCTCTTTTTTTTTTCCCCATGTTAATTAGCTTGTCGATGTGGTGATGAATAACTAAATATCTGGATTGGATTAAATTAATATTTATCTAGTCTAATTGTAATAATTGGCTAATTTCGAGTCGAATCTTTTGTTGAAAAAGAAATTAATATTCTTTTGGGTTAGTTATTTTACCATTTATTTAACCTTTTTATTGCGTGTCTCTTTTTATATCAAGCTCAGTCTACCCATTGCAAAATTTCGTTGATGACTAATTTTTCGTCACTTAAAAGTCTTAATTGGTGGAAGAAACAGCGACTGGAAAATTGTGTTAAAAGAAAAAAAAAAAATATGCCAGTCATTTGAATTTGTATTATTTAGCAAATTATCAAATTATGATACCACAAAGAGAAATAGTAAACGAAGTAAATAGGGGGATTTAAAGAAGAGAAGTGACACTTCAAAGCACAAAGAGAGAGATTTAAATCTTCGTTCTGCATTAGCCTCTCCCAGTGCTCTCTCTATCTTTATCTGCAAATTTTGAAACTTTCTTTAATAGAAATGCCATTTTACTATAAAGCAAATTAAAACGAAGATTTTTGGTTAGATCTTGCCTTCGGAGCACAACTTAAATAGCCACAACCTCACCAAAATTATATTATACTGAAAAAGAAACAAAAATAAATTGCCTAAAAAAATGAACACCGTAAATCGACTTACCGATCAAAACAAATCCCAAAATTTGTTTCTTAGAGCATCTCCAAGACTCTTTAAACATGAAAAATTCATTATTTTAAAGAGTCAATATTTAAAATCATACTCCAAAAAATATTTAAATTAACATTTTAATTTAAAGAGTGAGCTCTATAATTAAAATGCATTCAAAACGTTTCAATTTTCAACGTAAGAAAATAATAAAATAATTTAAAAAAAAGCTAATTAAAATAAAAGACAATTATTTTTTGGGAGTAGTAAAATTAAGTGTTAAATATAGAAAGGTTATATGAATATTTTAAAATTTTAATTCTTTAAATTTATAGATGCTCTCTATAAAAGATACTTTCAAAAAATAGAGAATCTCATGCTATTACTAGTTTGGAGATGCACTTATTCGTTTGTAAAGATAAACAGATAACATAAGGTCCACAAACGTACAACAGGCCCCCTTCAAAACTTACCGCGCATCACCACTCACCGAACAAATATACACTTTGACCAGTCGAAACAAACATACCCAACAAGGCAACAACAGACGAAGATACAATTGATTTCTCTAAGTTGTTGGTTGGGATTGAGCGATCATGGGAACTGTTATTGATTCCCATTTCTTGGTACTCACTGCAATCGTCACTGTAAGTAAAAATTCACTAACGCACGCGCAAAAATACACAAGAGGCAAAAGAGAGAGCATTTTTATGTTATAGTGTGGTGTTATATGTGGTGAGTGATGAAATGAGTTGTGGGTGCTGTTGTTTTCTGAATTTCGCAGGTGGGCTATCAATTTTTCTTCTTTATAATCACTGCACTTCTCAAATTCGATAAAGTTACCGATTTTGCAGGTATTTCCATTCATGTCCCTTCATTTTCCGCTTAATACTTTCTCGTATGAAATGGTTGAAGGCAATTTTTATACTTTTATCTCTCGGGAAAATCTGTAGTGGCTTTCGTTTTGTAAAACGTGTTAGTGTTCTGATGTATGAGCTTAGTATCGCACGAATGCTTTAACAGTACAAATTCATGTAAACTATATAATGGTTTTTGGTTAGTGAAAAAGGAGATTCATATGTTGTAGAAATTGTTTAAATGTCTTGTGAATTGGTATGCTGCCTCTTTGTAGTTGGGGTTGCATAGAGAAATTATGAGCTAATGAAGGTTTTCCTCATATTTGCAAATTATAATCTTCCTATTATAATAGACTAGCAGAGTTTCCACTCATTGTCAGTTGATGTTAATCTAGATGTTTTAGGCCTTTAACGGTACGAATGACTATGAACTACGAGATTTTTGGTCTAAGACAAAACAAATGTAATAGTGGTAAATCTTTTTTGTTTAATCAAAATAGTGAATGTTGTTGTCAATGAGTAAAGTTAGCTTCCTCGAGTGGGGAAGTGAGGGGAAGGAATTACGCACATAGGAATTACAAGTTTATTGGAGTTACAATGTTTTGAGAAATCATTTGCTTTAATTATAGACTTCTTTAATATATTTATTATGTGGTTTTTTGTTTTGAACTTTTCAATACAGGAAGCACGAATTTTGTTATACTTGCCTTGTTAACCTTGATTGTTAAAGGATCGTGGCATTTTCGACAGGTGACTGTTATTGCTTGAGCTTCTCATTTCACTTACTTCTTTGTGTTCATGATATTTAACTATCTATGAAGTGAAACCTTTTAAAATTTCAAACTAGTCATGAAACTGCCTCATATTGTTCTATTGAACTTTTTCCTTTATCTTCTCCCAACTGAAGCATATAGTATTTATGTTGAAAATTTTCTGAAATTTAATTAAATTGCAAAATTTAGAAGGAAAGGAGATATGTTTTGAGAAAGAAGAGGTAGAAAGAAAAAACTTGCTCCTCCTTATACTGGAGGTGTGAAGGAGAAGACTAGGAAAGTTTATTCTATCAGATATGAAAGCAGTAAAGTGAGAATTTGCCTTTGTAAAAAGTAAGAGAAGGATAATTGATAACTTCTTCATTCAGCTCCGATCTTCTCAATTTTGGAGCAGCCTTAGTGAGATTATTATTTAGTAGGAAGTAGCAGGTTTAACTTATTATTTTGTTGTTTTTTATTTGAGAAGGAAACATAAATCATAATCTTGGAAGACGTGAAAATCTACCCATCTCAATCACTGGGAAGCTAATAATAGTCATTTCATTCTTTCATCTATCTCCTTGTTCTCGAACGACATATATGCTACAATTTGTTTGATTTCATAGATTTATTAAGCAATTGATGTACGAAACTTTCCAACTTTTTCGTTTATTAGAAACAATTATGGCTTGTTATCTTTTATGATTTTTTATTTGGAACAACTTGAAATTTATGGTGAATGGTTATATTCATACAAAACCAACTCAATTTATAACAGTACAATCCAAGGAAGGAAAGAAAAGCCTATTCCTAACTAAGGAAAGGAAACATAATCCTACCACTAAATTAATTCCTAGCTAAACTATAATATAAAAGAAAATAAGACAAGTTACAATAGACTTCCTATTTGTAATTGGATTCTATCCCAACTGAACTGTATCCGTTAAATACTATTTAATAATTGCTTCTTTTGGTGAAGTAAGGAACTGAAGGTTTTTTTATGATATGTATCTTGAATTGTATACTTGATGCAGCACAGTATTTGAGAAAACATTTCTGTTTAGCATTTTAATGTTTCAGCACTATTTTTCAGGTGGTTTTTGCATGAGATGAATATTGAATTATGTACTTGATGCAGCACAATATTTGAGAACATATTTCTTTTAGTGTTTTGATGTTTCAGCACTATTTTCAGGTGGTTTTGTCCTTCCTTGTAGTCGTATGGGGCCTTCGGCTGGGACTGTTTCTACTGATGAGGTATGACTTGGATAACTGCTTATCTATATTTTGAGGACCTTCTGTAGCAGATTGAGTGTTTCCATCTGAAACATTTCTTCCTTAAACTAAAGGATTGATTATTAGATTGTGAATGAAATTCAGCAAAGATATATGTTGCACCATTGCCCTAAGCATCCAGTTATGCCGCTTGCCAATTTCTCTAACAACCTTTTGCACAGCTTCACATATCCTTGTCTCTCATTCGATATTTCTTCAAATCTTTCAGCCAAATTTTGTTTAGCAATTCAGTGCTACCTTTCTCCGTGAGGGAATTCTTTTTGTTAACTTAACTTCCTAGTTCAGACAGAGTTGGTCAAATGTAAATTTTTTCAGTATGATATTTTACATCATCATGAAAAAATTACAATTACGAATGTCATAATGGTTTCCCACCAAATCTTTCATTAATTATAGTTAAATTTACATTATCTTTGATCCTGATTCATGCCTCTTTCACTTCAAGTATATTATTGGTTGTAAAGAGACTTCATTTCTAAAATGTACGAGTTAATGACTTATTTCAGCTATTCTCGTGTTACATTCGTACCAGGATACTGCAGTGGGGGGAGGATCGACGGTTCGATGAAATGCGCGCTAATTTTGGAAAACTCTCACTTTTTTGGATTTTTCAGGTTTTATGGAGTCTTTTATAGTTATGCAGATAAAGATTTGTAAAATAGAAGTTAGTTATCCTAGTAGTTTGATATTACTTTCTTTTATAAATCTATTATTTGACTTTTATGCAGGCTGTCTGGGTGTGGACTGTAAGTTTGCCTGTGACAGTTGTTAATGCAAGCAACGGAAATCCCTCCATTCAAACTGCGGATATTATAGGGTGGATTATGTGGTCCTTGGGTTTTCTTGTTGAAGCTGTAGCTGATCAACAAAAATTGGCATTTAAAAATTCTCCAGACAACAGAGGGAAATGGTGCAATGTTGGAGTCTGGAAATATTCTCGTCATCCAAACTACTTTGGCGAGGTTAATTTTTAAAATATTCTTTATTCTGCTAGTTTTGAAAGCTTTACTGCTACAGATTACCAAGGCAGGAAAGAAAGGAAGGTGCCATGTTATGTTTACTTAATTCTGAAAGACAGGAAGCTATTTGTGGCATTTAACACTTTCCACAAGTCAAAGGGTCCACGTACATGCCGTTCTTGATTCACCATCTAGAAATGTGTTATGAATCATATTGTTGCTTCCAGTGCACATTCCTTCAGTGAACTTGCCTTTTATTTTGAAAAATTTGAGCAACTAGTTTCAGATAATTTACAACTGATAATGTCAAATAATAAAAATTAACATCACTCTAGGAGTAATAGGCCAGTGGGCAAAGTTGGCTCTGCATGCTGACACACTTCTATTTGATGTGAGTTGTAAAAGTTTCTGAACTTTCCTTTGAAAATTGTAAGAATACGACACTTGAACAGGTTATTAGTATAACGAGAACTTATCTATTATATGATATTACAATTCTTTTACGTGAGATTCTTGTGCTCGTTTTTCTTGATTATTTATTTAACTTGACATATAACCTTTATTTGTTTTATGTACAGATCCTTCTTTGGTGGGGAATATTTGTGGCTTCAACTCCAGTGTTAGAAAATGCTGAATGGCTTGTCATCTTTGGGCCAATATTTCTTACACTACTGCTTCTTTTTATTAGCGGCTTACCATTGCTTGAGGTTGCTTGCTTGGTTTATACTTTTATTTTTTATTGCAACTCCAAATTTGATTATTTGCTCACTTTTAAAAAGTATACAATAATTAGGAATCGGCAGACAAGAAGTATGGCGGAGTTGCTGCATACAGGGATTATAAAAGAACAACAAGGTTGGTTTTTCATTTTGTCTATCGATATTTCTCTGCCAATTGTTTGAAGCAACAAGGTGAGATTTACAAGCTCTTGTATTTCAGTCCTCTCATTTTGCTCCCTCCTGCACTGTATGGAAACCTTCCATCATGGTCTAAAGCAACTTTTCTCCTTGAGTTTCCTCTTTATAGTCGGAATCTCCCCCGAGAAAGCTGGTAAGTAATTTTGTCAAGGTATCTATCTCCATCCTGTTTTATTTCCCGTCTTTTATAAATAATTTTGTTAGCTCATGATTATTATTTTTTTCACCTTCTTTGAGAGTCTAAAAATCACTCATTGAACATATATATCTCACAAGTAAGAGTTGATTAAAATTTGATGTATGAAAGAAGCTAGAGGCATACTATCTTAGGCAATTTATCATTTTCTGGTAATTTTGACTTTGTGTAATGAAATGATCATTATGAAGCAACATCTCAATATAAGTCAGCAACATCATTTTTCTGGTATTCTTGACTTGCTATAATTATTTGATCATTTTATAAAGCAGCATCTCTATAAGTCGTCTAAGTCATGTTTCCCTTAACTTGTCCTCAATTAGCATCCCTTGCACTTGTTGGCATATTTTATTCATTCTACCATGATCCCCCCGGCCATCTTAATATTCTCACCTCTATGCTTCGTTCATCTGATGTTTGTTTTGTCCTCCCAAAATTCAATGCATAAAAAAATGTCCTATTACTGTTTGTCATTCATTGTCAAAAGAGAGTCAAATCCCATAAAATGGGGAAAGACACCTCAATAATCTTAGTACTACATCATTCATTGAAACCACTACTGGGCAAAGTATTACGCATTCCATAGACCATACAGGTAATGATTTCCGAGGTGGTTTCCTATTGATAAAATCATTTGTAGAGGCATGGGCGAGGTTGATAATGTTCCTTAACCAGAGCTCCCCAAGGTAAACTCTAGAAATGCTTCTTTGCCATGACATCAGACCTTATCTCATCAATATCATTGTGACCAGTCTAGCAACAACTATGAGATAAGTGAACCCACTATGGAAGTCAAATTAGAAAACAAAAATTTGATGGTAGACTTAATGATACCTTCAAATGAATACTTTGGATGGTACGACATGAACGACACTTAGGCTCTGTTTGAGCCCCATTTTTTGGGAAAATAAATTTTGTAATAGTGATTTTTTTTTGAGAATGTGGTTACAAAGTAGGGAAAAAATTTGGGTTTACGTACAAATTGTTTTATTAGGAAGATGTGGGGGTTGAAAATGAGTTTGGAAAAAAAAAACAAATTGAGTTTTTAGATAGTGGGCTCAAATAGGCACTTAGTATGTGCCAGTTTTGCTAATGTAAAACTTGTAGGGTCTGCCATGGGCTATTTTGACAATTATATGTATCATTAAGCATCTAGGTTAGGGCTATCACTATGTTGGTCAAGATGAAGCTCATATAAAAGACAAATGTTTACCAACCTATCATTGAAATCAATTGCTAGATTAATACCTAAACCATCGGCAAGGTAAGTCCATTGTCTGAGAGTATATGGTCCTCATCAAAGAGCTAACATACCTTTGTGACCTTCATTATGCTCCTTGCCTTACTTCCTATAGACGAGTCTCCACACAAGGCATTAGCAGTAAAATCTAAAAGTACCTCCAACTTTACTCTGAGTGTGCACCTTGCCTGTTTGTTGATTCTTGACCAGCTAAAACCTATTCCCTTCAAAAGCCATGCTGTTCATTAGTCACCATAAGCCATGCTTCAATCGACGTTTTTGCATTTGGTTTGACATCTAGGATGGTTAGAATTCCTCTCTAGTGAACATGTATTGAAAATGACATTGGGAAACATGCCAGAATTATGAAACCATTTTTAGAACCTGTAAAGAAAGAAAATTGCAACACATAAACTTCAAATGTTTGGCAAATACCTTGCCTATCTTATTTGAAATTGAGAATGATTTTTCAATGGAATTAGATTAGTCCCAGTTTTAATTATCTGATTTGGAAATACAATTGTTTGCTTGAGAATGCTTTTCCTTGAAATCCTCAATTGGGATGCAGTAAGCGGTAAAGAATTATCTGTCTGTGCAAGGTATAGAAGGAGCTTGCAAGGGAGCAGTGAGCAGAAGATGGATTAAACACTAAACAATCACCGAATTTTCTTGAACTCTACTGTTGTAGCAGGTTCGACGAATATATACTGCAAAACGACCATCTTTTGAAGGATATGGCATTTATTTCAATTGTTATACTTGATGCTTCTGCATTGCAACTAGTTTCATTTGCATTAATTTGAGGTGAATTTGATTCAAAGTTTAGGCCATATCAACTGAAATTTACTGGAAAGTGACTCCGTTTTGTATTCTTATTTTCAATTTTTTACAAGGTATGAATATTTGTGGTCTCTGTGACTTGGGTACATGAGTTTTTCAAATGGTTAATTTAAGAAATATTGGTTTGGATTACTGCTATTGTATTTTGATGAAAATAATAGGAACTCATCGCGTGATGGGATACCAGCTAAAATTAAACACAATTAAATAGATCTTTTGCAAGAATATTGAATACTGATGATTTGTGCACAGACGTCGAAAATTAATTCTTGGTCAATAAATGATCTTACAAAATGCAAAATACCAATTTGGTAAATTAATAATGTTTTTTTTTTTAAATTTTAAAATGACTAGTGAAAGTACCGTCTTCAAAATTTTTTCACATATTTTTACAAGGGGTAATTATATTCACACTATAATTTTTATTTCTTGCTTCACATTTTTATTGTATTTAAGGTTTTAATCTTTACTTAGTATTGCACTTATGTCCCTAATGATTTTTATGTTATATTCTTATCCTCAAACTTTTCAGTAGTTAACACATTTTGTATTTAATGACAGTTTTATGTCCAAAAGTCCGTTGAAAAGACGTAAAACCAATTCTTTTAAACAAAATAATATCAAATCAAGCCTTAATTTCTTGAAGTGCCAATTTGATCGTCTAATCATTAAAATTCTGTCAAAAAAATCAGTGAACTCAGAGACTATAAGCCATGAGTTTTTTGTTAGGCTCGTTTCTGCATGGGAAAAGTGGTATTTTTCATTCAATTATGAAATAATTGATTGGGTCAAAGTATCCTGACTTATTTGATACAAGAGATAAGAAGTTAGCCCCGACAACCATTAAAAAATGAGTTTTTAAATAGTGATTTTTCGAAGAATGTATTGTTAAAAAATAGAAAAAAAAAATAGATTTACACTTAGAATATTTTTTATAAAAATATGTGATTGAAAATGAATTTGAAAAAAAAAAAAAAGGAGAGAATTTCGTTTTAATGGTTCAAACAGGGCTTAATAAGTGAATTAATAGACATTTTTGTGTTGGGAAACCATCGTCATGAGAAACTTGATCAATGTTTGGTTCACAGAAATCGTTGAAGAACTAAATAATTAGAGGGGAAAGACGGTCTAATTAACGGATAGCTGATATGAGTAAGACATTAGATCGGTAGAGTTAGATGATTAATTATAAGAAGCTTCTGGATTTTATATATATCGATCAAATTTTTAGTAGAATGACGGGTAATAATAATTAAATTGGATAGATTAGGATCAACATTAGGCACTTAATTCTCCTATCCAAGACACCACATTTGTTAAGGGATATAAAGAAAAGCATGCAACAAGTTGCTGGTCTCCCTCGTGCACATGAAACACATTAAGGGAAGACCTGGTTACCTATACACCGTACAACGTTTCTTAGCCCCTGTTTACCATCTTTCATTTAAAAATTCATTTTTCTATATACTCATTTTAATCACATATTCACACGAGTTAATAATCTACATGTAAATTCAAATTTTTTTCCTATTTTTTAATCACACGTTCTTCGAAAATTCACTATTCAAAATATTGAAAATCCCAAATAATGGACATCAATAAGAAAACCAAATTAGAGGAACTTGCACATTTAACAGGCAAATTTTTTTTTTTTTTTTAAAACATATATTAAAAATGCAAAAACTAATTTTCAATAGTAGCGGCCAATCCTAGAAAAATTAAATATTTGTAACCAAAGACCATAGTATACACCTTCAACTATATTAATAAAAAGGGAAATTCTATTTGTACAACCGAAGTTGACAACCTCTCACATGCGTGTGGGGTCCGCATGTTTAAAAAATTCTAAAAAAAAGTGGACCCCCCATGTGAGGGGTTGTCAATCTCGATTGTACAAGTAGTATGGTTCTAATAAAAAAGAAATTTCGAAAAACGGTTGAGTCAACAATGAATTGTTATTCATTTAATGTGAATAGTTGGACAAGCTTTTCTTTAGTAGACATAGATCTCTTCAGTTCAAACACAATAGAAACTTGGACATCCAACATCGACGTGAATGAATTAATAATGCTTTTCTTAGAAACATTTCCACCTCGCCGTGAATATGAATTGACTGAATAAACGGATGAAATATATAGAAGATCGGTAAATTAATAAGTCCTGAGGTTTCACACATATTCAATGGAGAGAAGAAATAGAAAAGGAGAGAGATCAAAGCATACACATACACATCCTATAAAGTCAATAGTAGCCATTTCTTTTCGGGAGATGCTACATGTTACACCTTGGTGACGGCCACACAATGGGGGGCCAGCGCTTTATTGTGAGTGGCTATACTAATTCTTTACCTAACTACCCATCCAACTAATTCTTTGCCCAAGTAGAGTTACAAAAGTGGGTGCTCAAATGATGTGGCACCCCCTATTGTCATGCTACTTGGGCATTGTAGCATCACTCGTCCCCGATAGTTGGGGAAGAAGAAATCAAATCACACTTTATAAAAGTAAATAACTCATGAACCAAACTACCCCACCCACTCCCAGAAGGATAGGAAACTGCAAAAATGCACCAATTATGTTACATATACATCAAACCTTGCAGATTTACTTATCAACACATGATGTGACGAAATTTGACTAAATCAAATAAAAAAAAAATTATCTACTTTCTTTTGAGCCCCATTAAATTAAATTCAATTATATTAATTTTTTTTCTCTTCATTTCAACCACACATTCATTAAGTAAAATAATATTACACACAAATCTAAAACTTTTTCACCACACATTCTCCAATCAAACACTATTCTAAAAATTTTTCTCCCCCCAAAATGGGGTCAAACAAGGGCTTAATATTAATCCACATTGCATAAGCACAATCGTTTAAGTGGTAAAGAAATTTTCAAAATTTTAATTCACATGTAACAAGATTTGATTTAATCAAATACTAACCAATAAAAAAAAAAAAAAAAAAAAAAAAAAAAAATTCTCCACTTTCTTTTTTATATCAACCCACATTGCAAAAACACAATCGTTTTAGTGGTAAAGAAATTTTGAAAATTTTAATTCAATTTATCGTCACATCTATCGATATGTCAAAGAACCTTTCATTGGTTATGTAAAACAAGCATTTTCCATTGTGAACGTGGAAGTTTCGGTACCAATTTCCTTCTCTCTTTTAAATTTTCTATTTCCATACCTAATCAAATGTAACAATCATGTTTAGAGTAAAAGGTTCCCAAAGTGCTTATGTAGGGTTTAATTCAACGCAATATTCAACAACAGTAAAGTCAATAAAGTGGCACATTAGAGTAAAATTCATAAACTTAAATCAAAATTAACCCTAAATCATCATTTTTGCCCTAAAATCACCAGTTCAAAAGAAAAGGCGATATACCAAGGTACCAAAATCCCCTGCGCCACACAGCTGTCTATTTCGGCGGCTCCGCCTGGCTGTTACTGCCGCTATTGTTCGTCATCATTTTCTTGAATTCCTCAAAGCTAACGCAACCATCTCCATCAGAATCAACAGATTTAATCATCCCAGCGCAGTCTTGTTCGGTGCACTGCTCACCGAGGCGCGTGAGGATCTTGTGGAGCTCGATGGATGAGATCAGTCCATTATGATCCTGGTCGTAGTGCTCGAACGCCTCCTTAAGCTCGTTCTCGCCGCCGGAGGAGGGGTAGGGGTCTGTCTCGGCCTTGAAGAAGGCGGAGAACTCCTGGATATTAATGAAACCGTCCTTGTCGGTGTCGATCTCCTCCATCATCCGAGCGACCTCCTCGTTAGAGGTGTTGGATCCCAGCGCCTTAAGCACGCCGGCTAGCTCATCGCCGGATATCTTGCCGTCGCCGTTGGCGTCGAAACGGTTGAATACACTTTGGACCTCTCTTGGGTCTTGGAGGTACACTGAAGGCTTGGAATTCCTGTCCGTGTTTGCTGCCATTGATATTCTTGTGCTTTTTGAATCGTTTTGCTTTTCTCGTTCGTGGGCAAATGTGAGAATATATATTATGGAATATGGACGAGAACAGTACAGATTGGAAGAGGGGGGATTGGGTTGGGGTTAGGGTTGTGGGGTACGGAAAATATAACGACAAAGATTCATATATGAAATAAAATATTTGAGTGATCGGTGTCATTGAAAATTTCTATTTCCTAAAGGCATGATGATAATGGATAGAATTTTTAGAGCCTCATTTTTTATTTTCTTCAAAATTCATTTTAAAATAATATTTTAATGAAAAATATGTAATTAAAAAATATTATTTTAAAAAAATTCACTTGTAATATTATTTTATTAAAAATATGTAATTGAATATAAGAGAAAAATATATATTTTGAAAATAATAAAGATCAAACGAGGGTTAAATACAAATAACACGTTTAGTTTTTTAATCTAATTTTTTTATTTTTGGAGTATTTTATTTGAAAAACCTATTATTAAAATATTAGTGAACAGTCATGTTTGCCTACTGTTTATAATTTGTTTATAAATAATCGAATTACTTTTATTTCTATTTTTATGAGATCCATATTTATTGTTTATTTATTCATACTCATTTGCATTTATTAATAATTTATACCGCTTATAAATTTTTTATAAACAACTCCCAAAAAGTGGATAGTTAGATTGTTATACATTTACCACCTTAATTTTCTATATTTTGCATCACTTTTTAAGTTTATTAAAGGTCTTCAACCTTTGTTCATTCACGTCATCAAGTATTTTATAAATCGACACATATGGTCCCTAATTATGAAAAAACTTGTAATAAATTTGCAAACATATTAATAATTTAAAAAATATTAGTTTATTTATCACCTCAAAGAAGTAGACAACTATCAAATTTCAAAGTTATCATTTAAGATAAAATCACATCTAGAATCACTTCATCTTGTGTTCCTCAATATGATTATTCAAATCAATTAAATGTTGAAGTATTTTTCAAGATTGATGGTCTTTGTTATTAATTTCGTTAGAAGTGTTAAAAGGGTATTCTAGATATTACAATATTGCTAAATGAGCTATAAGATAGAAGAAAGTTTTAAGAGTATTTTAAGCATTACCACAATTATTAATACTAACACGTGAAAGAAAAGTGACCAATGTAGGTATACGTTATTCAAAACTTGAGATAATTAAAAATGAAGTGGGTTTCTCCGAAATTTGAGACACACTACAACAAAAGTAACTTTTTACCACTTTCATTTTTTATAATTTTATTTTGTAATTATTATAAGTTTGCAAGTAATCAAATAATTAAACAAAATTTTAAAAATTAAATTGGCATTTACGGCGTTCCTTTATGTATGTCGTAAAAAAGTGACGTACTATTTAAATTACATACTTTTTTATGACGGTCATGTGTACGCTGTAAAGTATGTTGCTTTTTACGGCGTTCATTAAGAAATATCATAAAAAGAATAAATATGATTAATGGCGTCCCTGAAGACATGTTGTTGCTCTATACGACATTCAGTCGTATGTCATAAATAATTTTTTTCAGCATGTTGTAAAATGTAAATTTTGTTGTAGTGTGTCTTTGAAATGTCATGAATCTCATGAGAGGGTATATATTATTTAAAATTTGTGTCGAAAGATTTGTGTATTTTTTCGAAATAGAGAGTATTTCTGAAATTGTTAAAAACCTCAAGGAAGCGCACAGAAAATTCAAATATTGCATTTGAATGTTTGATGAGTAAGCATGTTTTAGCAAAGTTTAAATTATAATTTAAATGATCAAAATTGAAATATTGCATTTCAATGATTATGTAAGAATTGTTGAAAATTGAGATGAACTCTTTGGTTTTTTCATGCTCCACATAATCATCGTTCAAAAAATATATTTCAAAGTCAGATAAAATATAAAGATAAAAAAAAATAATAATAATAATCATATTCCAAGTAAGAAACAATTACTCATATAATACATAGAACACCACAAATTCTATTTTACCATGAAACAAAAAGATTCAATTCCTATTTTTAATTAAGACAATATCAAGTCCAAATATTTTAACGATCTCCACCTTGACTTGAAATTGCCTAAAACATCAAATAAAAATTTTCGTCTCTCCTCAAACTTGAATAATTGTGCATCTACCTTGGTCTCGTCTCTTCCAACGTCTTGATCACGTCATTTGAAAAATTCTAATCAACCTTTTCGTTTACCACCATAATTTTCAAAATAGAGAATTATTATACTCTACCACGAATAGTATACACACCGATAAGAACCAACATTCTAAGAAATTCAAATACAGTAGGAAAGTTCCTATTTGCATGACATGACATATTTTAAGCAAGAAACAATGAATCACTTCTATAAATTAATATAGAATAACATAAATTTTATTACATTATAAAAGAAATTCCAATTTTTTTTTTCGAGTCAAGAAATCCTAATATGACTTTAAGAGTACGTGTATTAAGACTTACTAGACACGTGGAAGGTGTATAGTGATATATTATTGCGATTTCGCGTTGAATCCGCGGCCAAGCAGTGTGGGCCCGTAGTGATTGGCAATAACTGATTTCGTTGCTTTTGTAATTTAGTTAAATATTATTAATTAGGCATTGCTTTTACACCACAATTTCAAGCCGACAATGTGAACTGAAATTTCGCCGAAAAAGCTCGGCACTGAAAACGACAAGGATAGAAAGCATTTTCTCGACTATAAATATTAAGAGGATAATGTTGATAAGATAATTGATTTGAGCGATGACTTTAAATCAAAAATCGAATTTATCAATTTTATCAAAAATTGAACAGGGTAATAATAAAAAAATAAGTATTAAACTCCAAAGAAAAAGAATATCAAAATAATGCCAAGTGAAATAGATGCAAAATCGTGACAAAAATTGAACTATTTGTTCTTAAGTTAATTTCGCTCCGCAATGGTGCCACGGATGTTGACAATCAACTTCTAAGATACAAAAACTATCTCATTGTGTTTGTAGCATTCCAAAATATAAGTAACGAACCAAAAATTGGTTTTTGTACTCCTCCTAAAATGAAATGGAAAACAAATTTTTATGTAGAGTTTTGGCTAAAAAAATATGAATGTAATATTATGCTATGATTGCATATCATTAGGACGAAGTAATGAAAGCCCCGAGGATCATATTTATGATGTTACAAGTGAAGAGACACGCCTCAAAACTCAGCAACTTTGCCAATGGTCGCAACTTTTGCTATCGCTAGTCTGTCGCATGTTCGTTGCTCGAGCGTTAGAAACAGAGAACCTGTCGCTCACCGTCACTAGAGCGATAGCCTTACCCTTCGAGCACTAGGCGAGCAACAAAAGTAGATAAATACCCAGCCAATTTATTCTCTTTCCTTCCAACTTTGGATTATAATTTTTCATTCACTCGAAATTGATTTTGAGATTCCAAACATGTCACTATTTATTTTCATAATTTGACTATCAGATCAAATCCAAATATTTGATCGAAGTTAACACGAAAATCACTTTTCCATGGTTGCATTATGCAAATGATATACAGACTCTAACAAAGGAGTACATACGATAAGTTATAACATCAGCATAGGTGGCTTATGACTTTGAACATTCCTTAGTTGAATATAATCGAATTTACTAAGCTAATTGCTGAACGCGATATCTTGAACCATTCAATCGTTCGTATAAATCAAAACAACTTTACCAACAATATAACTCATCTAACCACTTCGGTTCTCATAGTTATGTTCATTTGGCCCTGAACAATTCTTCATTTTATAAGTGCTTCAAGAGAATTTAAGCCTCAAATTCTTATAGAAGCGGCTCCACTTCACACTTACATAGGTGATCTCCTATAGTATTGTATCATACATCTCTTGTCTACTTCCAAGATATAGAAATCATTAAAAGTATACACTTATCCTTGAACACCTTCTATTCCAGCACTTTTTGTAGAAATGGAAGTAAGAGCTTTACACCGAATCTTTCATAATTTAGGGTGTGTTTGAGCCACAATTTAAGAGAATTTAAGTCTCAATTTCTCGTAGAAGTTTCCCCACTTCACATTTGTATAGGTGATCTATTGTATCATACATCTCTTGTCTTCTTTCTAGATATAGGAATCATTAAAAGTATACACTTATCCTTGAACACCTTTTATTCCAGCATTTTAGATTTGTAAGAATGAGATTAAGTACTTTACACTGATTTTTTCATAACTTAGTTGTCCCATTAAACGAAGATCTTGAGATCTCCAATCTACAAGGTTGGGTTTCTGCTATCGTGATTCCATTCGATAGGCTTTAGGCCCATTTCTCTAGAAAAATGGTATATTTGATCTCTTGTTAGTCATTTCGTCAAATGATCTGATATGTTTTCCTTTAATTTAACATAGTTAATCGAGATTATACCATTCGATATCAACTGTGTAATAGTATTATGTCTCCGACGAATATGTCAAGATTTACCATTATACATACTATTCTGTACCATTGCAATTGTCGATTGATTATCACAATATATATAATCTCAGGTACCGATTTTTACCAATATAAAATATTTTCGACAAAATTAGGAAGCCATTCTTCTTTTTCTTCGATTTTATCTAAGGCAATAAACTCATATTCCATCGTGGACCGAGCTATAAAAGTTTGCTTAAATGATTTTTAGTACACAACTCCGCCTCCAATGATAAATACATAACCACTTGTAGACGTTGAATTCTTTGTGTCAGATATCCAATTTGTATCGATATATCCTTCTAACAGTGTAGGACAACTTGAGTAGTGCAATCCATAACTAATCGTGTGTCTTAAGTATTTAAGAACTCGGGTCAATGCCTTCCAATGGTCATTACTTGGATTTCTTATAAATATACTCAACTTGTTGACTACATATACTATATCAGGTCGCGTACAGTTGGTAATATACATCAAGCTGCTTATAATGCGTGAATATTCTAATTGATATACGGGATAATCAGTATTTTTGACTAAGTGTAACCTTAAGTCCACTGGTGTTTTAATTGTTTTATCGTCATACGTCTAAACTTCTCAAGTATAGCCTCAATATAATGTGATCGAGATAATGATAAACCGTCAAGTTTCTTAGAGATTTTAATCATTAATATTACATCAACAACTCTCATATCTTTTATGTAAAAATGTTTTATCAACATTTTCTTATTCGAGATTATAATGTTCGAATTATTTCCCATAAATATTAGCATATTATCAACATATAGACATATGATCACATATCAGTTAGGTGTGTTTTTTATGTAGACACATTTGTCACATTCATTAATTTTGAAACCATTTGACAACATGATTTTGTAAAAATTTTCACGCCATTATTTCAGTGCTTGTTTTAATCTATACAACGATTTTACAAGCTTACACATCTTTTTCTCATTTTCCGGAGCAACAAAACATTCAAGTTGTTCCACATATATTTCTTCTTCTAATTCACAATTTAGAAATGCAGTCTTAACATCAATTTAATATATTTTAAGATTATGCAATGCAGCAATTGCAATAAATGCACATATAGACACGATCCTTGTAACATGTGAACATGTATAGAATAAATCTAATCCTTCTTTTTGCTTATACCCTTGGGCTAGTAGTCTAGCCTTTTACTTGTCTATTGATCCATCTGACTTCAATTTCTTTCTGAAAATCCACTTGCAGCCTAAATCTTTGTTCCCCGGAGGAAGTTCAACCAATTTCCAAGTATGATTATTCATGATGGATTCAATTTCATTATTAAACGCTTCTTTCCAAAAAGGAGCTTTGGGAGTGGATATTACTTCGTTAAACTTCATTTTCTATTAGATACGTTAGAAAATTTGAACCAAAGGTCTTTTGAATCCTTTGCCTTTTACTGGGCATTGGTTCTTTATCTACTTGATGATTATTATCTTCTTGATAGTTTTCATTTGTAGTATCCTAAGTTTGTTTGTGTGAGTTTACTTCTTTCTCTTTACAAGGAAATATATCTTCAAGAAAACAACATTCTTTGATTCAATGATAGTACCTACATGTGTATCAAGTATTTCAAATTTATGAACCAAAAATCGATATGCACTACTATTGTTTGCATATCCGATAAAGATACAATCTATTGTCTTGGATACTTGCTTTCCCAAGCGTGACTTTTCAAGCACATGTTTTCCTCTTTTGGTTATTCAATCTTTTCTCCTAGCGTTGTTGACGCAATCCCGGGAGTGGAATCATCGTGGAGATCACAGAATTAATTGAAAACGTCGGGAAAGCCCAAATTCAGGTTGTAGACGATAGAATCTCGATCCGCAAATTATTGAACCAAGCAACCAAATAAAAATGAAGTTTGAATGACCTATTGATTACAAAATCAACGAATCTCGATTTGTGAACGCCACAAATAGTGTCTAATCCTTTGATAAGTTCTAATGCTAGAAACCCTAATAAAACTTAACGCATTGTTTTATGGAACAAGTGTTCCCTACACTATTATCGAATGTAATTGAAAGAGATGCAATTTTTTAGGATTACCTTAGATCTAGAAATTTTTAAGTCTAGGCTCCCCATATGCTTTGGAGTGTATACTTCGTCTATGCCTTGAGAAGATGTGTTGGAGAACTCCTTTTGTCCTTTGACCCATTCGAGTGATGATATTGTAGTTTAGGCTATCCAGATGCGAACATATATGCTTTTCTTTTGAATTCTTCCTTATGTCCATGCTTTTGCATCATTCAATTCTTGAGGATATCATCCTCCAGCGTCTCATTGCGTATTAGATCCATTAATTGGTGGAAGGAACATGGATACCTTTTAAGGCTTCTCGCTAAGCGGGAGTCCTCTTCAACAAGCCATTCCACAAGGCATCCATCGCTTCTTTATCTGGTATAGCTTCGCTAGCGATCATTTTCACCTTGAAATGTGTGAAGTAATTTTTAAGGGATTTTCCTACTTTTTGTTTCATGCCTTATAGCTGATACCTACCTCATTATGCTTTCATTGAATGTTTCTATGATTGCTTCTTCTTTTTTCGTACCTTAGATATTCGTTCTCATCTTATACATCTGCCGCCAATAGCCTTCGAATTCTTTGTATGGATGAATACGACAAGGAATATTGTAACTTTCTATTCTTTGGTCATTCACATAGTTATACCTCCAGTCATGCTATTTATTTGTTCACCAATCTTCCTAGAGTGGATGCACTAGTAAGCGACATTTTCCACTTTTTGCAGAAGTGATCTTGCAGGCTTTTGGTGTCTGTAAATTACCATTATCTTTAAAAAATAAAATTAGCACTAAGGATTGGTACTTCTGTGTTGGCCTCATTTTTCTCTCTGGATTTTTATATATTACACGCAGATATGCATTTTTTGTTGGCGGTGGCATTGGGCAAGAGAAACGCTAGCTAGAAACCTTGTCGGTACTTCTTCCCGCTTCTCTTAGGATTGCTATCACTATTGGTTGAATCATTGCTAGATATCAGATTTATGAACCAAAAATCAATATGCTCTACTATTGTTTGCATATCCGATAAAGATACAATCTATTGTCTTGGATACTTGCTTTCCCAAGCGTGACTTTTCAAGCACATGTTTTCCTCTTTTGGTTATTCAATCTTTTCTCCTAGCAGAATTAATTGAAAACGTCGGGAAATCCCAAATTTAGGTTGTAGACGATAGAATCTCGATCCGCAAATTATTGAACCAATCAACCAAATAAAAATGAAGTTTGAATGACCTATTGATTACAAAATCAACGAATCTCGATTTGTGAACGCCACAAATGGTGTCTAATCCTTTGATAAGTTCTAATGCTAGAAACCCTAATAAAACTTAATGCATTGTTTTATGGAACAAGTGTTCCCTACACTATTATCGAATGTAATTGAAAGAGATGCAATTTTTTAGGATTACCTTGGATCTAGAAATTTTTAAGTCTAGGCTCCCCATATGCTTTGGAGTGTATACTTCGTCTATGCCTTGAGAAGATGTGCTGGAGAACTCCTTTTGTCCTTTCCATATACGACTCTAATTTATTGATAGTAAAAATTGAATCAACAAATTCTTTCACTAACTATAATCTTCTTCTCCTAAACTCAGTAGTTTTGATGATCAAACTTGGAGCAAATGGGAAAATAGCTATTTGAGAAGAAATATTTGAATTACATGCCTTTTTCTTCAAAATTGGGTATTTATAAAGTTTCCTTCAAGTTTAGGGATAATTTGGTCATTTAAACAGAGCGACATATGGTGACTTCTTATTGGCTAACTTGTAACTGATTCTGGTACGAGTATCACATTTTTTTTGTCCACGTGTTATCTTATTAACATCTTATAGCCAGCTTGGATAGGGGAAGGTTCGCGACTTTCAGTGAACCTCTTATGCCCTAGATTCCTCGCATATTACCTTATGCTTCATTATTGGTTTGCAAGCTTCGTGGATTTTGTTTCAAGGTTTTAAAAGTGAGGCATAGATATCATCGATAATGGATGTAGATCATTTGATTGAAGTAATGTACCAAATCGTGTTCAAGACAAGCTCAAAAATCCTCTCACAATACACAAGTCTAGCTCAAAATCTAACGATAAATCGAGCAAATTAAATGTCGCTACTTTTATATAAACTCCAACCATCATAAATGCACGTAGCCTGGACTTGGAGGAACCAACATTACCCTAATAGTTTATAAATGATAAATACGATATATGATTCTGCTTAAGTTAACTAAGAAATTTTTAGGCCTTCAAGCTGACCCGAAGTTTAGCATATATGTCACAAATGATTAAACCACGGAATCCTATTTAACAGTTGAATTATCTCAATTAAAAATATCTTAAACTCAAGTTTTCCTCTAGAAGTGGATATTTTGTTCTTAAGTTTTGTTTATTTTTGCTATTGATTTTGTTCAATCTAATTGTTAGGGTCTTATCTGAACACATTTTAAATGAAAATTCATAATACAAATTGATGCTACCAAAAATCGTACATCTTGATTTTTCGAGCTTGAAGATAGAAAATGAACACGAATAGAATCTTCCTGTACTTGAAACAAAGACATCGATGTGTATTATCGTTATCCATCTCATGCTTAAGTTAGAGAGAGAATTTGTGCGAAAAGACAAGTGCTGAAATTATATATGAAAACCTACCTAAATAATGATATGGGGTGCTGTTTTTTAGAGCTAGGTAGTACATTCTCGGTAGGATTAAGTTATTCAAATCCCTAAAAGTCCTACCATACTTATAAGTTGCAAATTGATTGGTATTGTACCATTGATGTGTTTGAATAAGGATAGAATTTCGGTAATAAAGTCATATCTAGGTAGAATAGGAACAACAAACTCAACATCATTGGAACTGGATAAATTTTATCTTATCGAAGAGTCCTAATAGATCAATGGTTGTTAGGTGCGAGGTCAAGGCATAACCTCTAGGAGATTATTAGCCGATGAGAATTGTTATACTCGAGGACATAGGTTGACCAGGTCTATATGCTGTAGGGTATCACCTCATATACCTGAGGAGGTAACATCCCGAGGAGAGTCCATGCCTGAGGATAATAGGTTGAGATTGATGGAATCAATAATACTACTCCTCAGGTGAAAGTGCTCGGGTTATGACATAATTTTTGGATCATTAGTGGCCATCGTCCATCCATGTTAGAGGCTTGCACACGATGTGTGAGTTTTTGGGATGAGACGCATATTCCAATATCAGGAATGAACAATACATGAGTGAAGCTGGACAATCATGGAGGCATGATAAGCCTTTTTTTGGGCATACAAGCCCTGGGAATAGGCTTGATTAGCTTTTGAAATAGGCATGACTAGCCCTTGATGTTTCATGCTCAAGAGTGATAAGTGATAATTCATAAGGTCATTTGTTTTGGATAAGCGACACGTAGCCCAAAACCAAGGGTCAGGATCATTGACCAGTTGGCCCACAAATGGGCCTGGGTTGGATGGATGCCACGCGACATGATTGGAGGGCTCAGATCTTACGACTTTGGTATTAATCGGGGGCCTATAAATACCCTTTAGCCCCACTCATTTGTCACGTTTCTCCTTACAAACTCTCATTGGACTACCTCGGGCTTCATATTTATTTAAGGTAAGACCTCGAACTTTTAGATAAATTTAAGCTTCAATCTTCTTAAAGATGTCTTCAGATAGTTCGTTGGGGTCGGGTTCAACACTTGAGGATGCCAGCCATTCTATAATCCCCATGGTCGTTCCTATAGATACTAGGCTAGTTTCGGAGGTTATGCTCTTTCGGAACGCAATGGTAAAGAAGCATATCCGTTGTGACCAAGATGACTTTGATTTGCTTACCTATCCCGAGCTTAGATGCCGATAAAAGAGCATGAGGTTATCTCTATAGAATAATTCGTTTGAGGACCAGTCCAAACACCATAATGAAATCAAACTAACTATTCTTGACTAGACTGTTTTGGAATCTGTTTGCGGACACCACCAAAACCAACCTATCCGTTTTAGGGTTCGATTCTGCAAGGAACTCGATTTCTGATTATATTGTTTTTGCTCTTTTATATGACGCATCGGTTTCAACAATAATTGATGCAGTGGAGTATAAAATTGATAAACATGGAATACTTTTGATAGCCTTTTTGACATTTTGAATGGCCATAGTATGCTCGTGACTCCATGAGACCGAATTCTTTTGTAATTTTTTGAAAATAGGTTAACATAAGATCATTATTTCTTTGATAAAGTCACCTAAATAATTAACGCACCCTAAAAATATTTGAAAACTATTTTTATATAGAATTTCATCAAAAAATTTATCTGTGAAATCTAGACTTCTTTGAATTGGTGTAATGGTTCCTAAATGAATGTTATGTCCTAAGAACATAATGCTTTTTTGACATAAAATAACTTTTTTAGTAGAAACTACTAAACCATTATTTTTAATGATATGAATAAATGTATTGAGATGCTTGAAATATTTTTCTAAACTTTCAGAAAAAAATTAGAAAATCATCAATATAAACAATTATAAAATTTGAATAAGGATTGAAAATATCATTCATAATATTTTGAAATTCAGAGGGAGCATTTTTTAGACTAAATGACATAACATTCCATTTGAAAGTTTTTATTGAATATTTAATCTTTTTTCCCTAGCACCATAAAGATGTTCAATGATTTTTTCAAAATATTTTGTAGGGATTAATTCTTCCCTAATATAATTTTATTCTACACCAGAATCAATTAAGACTCTAGTATGAAGTTTGAAATCTTTATTAATAATAATATCCATTTGATAATATCCATTAAGACTGTAGTATGAAGTTCGAAATCTTTATTAATAATAATATCCATTTGATAATACCATTTCAGAAGTTGAATAAGGCTAATAAGATTAACCTTTTCTTTTTCTGTTTTAGGAATTTTTGAGGATTGAGAAGCTATTTTTTATTGTTCAGAAGAATCAAAATCATAAATGGTTTGATTTCCTGTTTAGTTTTTAAGAAAACTACTTCCATTCTGACATCTTTCATTAGATTTTGAAGAATAGATATTTGAGATTTCATCTCATTGATTTCTGATCTTAAATCAAAACTGGATGTTTTAGAAAATTTCGAGGATTCAGATTTGAATTTACTCATAATATTTTTAATAATAGGAGGATCGTCAAATTCATTGGGCTTTGAAGGAATAAGAGATTTGAACTTTTTCTTTAGTTAAGGATTCTCAATTTTCTCAACTATCTGTTGAATCGGTTCTTCTTTTTAAGTAAGAACATTTATGATTTTACAACCACAAATTTCTTCGGATTGGTTTGAGAAGGAAGATGAGGAATTAGAACTTGTCTCAACATCAGAATCTTCTTGATGTTGGTAGATCATTTCTAACTCAAAATCAAAAGATTTTTCTTCTTCTGAAGAATTGATAAGATTGAGGAGCTCAAACTTAATATTTTCATCTATTTGAAGATTATTAATCTTGTTTTTCATAGGACATTTATTGGAATAATGTCTCGTTTGCTTGTATTTCCAGCAAGTAACATTATAATTTTTTGAAAACATTTTCTTTGAAAATCGTTTTTGAGGATAATTTTTTGAATACGGTTTTTGAAAATTTTCTTCTTTTTGAAATTCTTTTTCTTCTTTTTTAAGAAGGAAAACTTTTTCTTTTTTAACTTCTGAATAATGAGGAATAATTTTCTCAAAGCCATATTGTTCACAGAATGATTCGAGTTCTTTACGACTTTCAGATCTTTCCGATTTTAATTTGGCTTTGAGTTTAAGATCGTCGCAAAGTGCGAGGCCTTTTTATTGCTGAAATGAATAATTTCTCCATATGTAAGTTCATCATATGGAATATTTTCTTGATATTGGCTTCTAATTGAAGTCCTAGCTCTTTCTGCAAAGAGTTTTGAAAGTTTAGATATAAATTTTTCTTTCCAATAAAATTGATCACAATCTTCTCGTAATAAGACACGTGATAAGAACATATATTTATACAATAAAAAATCATGAAGTTTTGAACATCTTAGATTCATAAGGATTTTGGATTGTTGATTCATTACAACAACACGTACTCCGATAAAATATTTGATGATACTATAGATAAGGACATTGAAACTATCGTTTTCTCTAGTTTCATTATTCGAAGAGTTCATTATCTCTTGGCTTTCTTATGAGCTGAGATAATTACCCCACCAGTTTTTGAGCTGACACGTAAATCCTATCAACAGATTTAGTGTTGCTGTTTTGGAATCAACATTATTTGCTCTATATGCTTTCCAACACATAGACATAATTTCTATTTGTCGAATAATTTGATACTCTGTTAGACCATCAATATTCCATTCGGCTACATAGTCACCTTTAAAAATCATTGGAAATTTTGTGTGTTCTTCAAAAAGCAAATCAGGAACGGTATGTTGACTATGAAATGGATGAACTTTTGAATATGAACATTTCAATTTATTAATATGAAAATTTTCATTTTCATTTTCAATAAATTGAGATTCAATTTCATCAATTGTATTAATATTTTTTTGAAGGAGAATGAGATGATAATTTAGACAATTGAGTTACAAATTCTTTTAAAACTTGAGTCTCATTATCTAAATTTTCAAGTTGGGGAATCATATTTGAAGGATGAGGTTTGAATAAAACATTGGCAGTGGTTTTTCCTTTATCAATTGATTTTGAATTTTTTTTCTTAGAATCAGAATTTAATTCAATTCTATTTAACTGAGAACACATAGATTGAAGAACAACATTAGTATAATTGATCTGAGCTTGAATATTCTTGATATCTTTAGCTACTACTTCAGAATAGATATCGTTTTGAGAGGGGATGCAAGAATTTCAGTATTTCCTTGAGAAACTACAATTTCTTGAATATGAAGATGAATAGTTTGAAAAGTATCACCTTTAGGTGTTTTCCAAATCTTTTTTGAGGAATTGATATTTTGAATAACTTTTGATTTAGTGGGTTTTTTTATTATAAACTTTGAAATAAACCCACTCATAAAAACTTAAATCTTTTGAAAAAGTTTTAAATTCTTCCGAGTAAGATTCTATTTCTTCTTGAGAAAAACGTTTTTGAATTATTTTGCGAAAACTTTTGATTTCAGGGGTTTTGTCAGTAATGAATTTATTTATTCTATTAATAGTAGAAGAAATAACATTGCATTACTGATCAAGCCTCTCTGAAGTAGGTGCCATATTAGATAAAGATGGAGAACCAGGTTACTCTGGATCAACTTCTGTATCAATTTGATAATGAGTTTTTGGAGTATTATGATTGAAGTCTACTTCTTTTAAAGAAGATGTAGAAAATCTTGAAGGTTGAAAAATATTTTGACTAGATTTATATTTAGATCTAGATGAATAAGACATTTGAACTGTATTTGAAGATGATGGTTTATCAAAAATAACTTTAATGTTTCCATGAGGAAAAAAGATAATTTGATCAGGAGTTTTTCTTACAGGGGCTGGAATTGGGTTTTGAGCATTTTAAAAATCTCATTCTAGTCCTCCAACTTGAAGATTCTAAGGAATTCATTTGGGAATCATAACATTTGAATGAATTGATTCACTTCAACCAAAAGACTTTTATCTCTTGGACAAGATCTGAAAGCTCGAATATTGAGTTGAGTATTTAAAAGTTTATAATAAATTCGATATATTAAAACAAAAACTTTTGAACGATCATCAACATTAAAATTTTTGGTTTGAATTTGAAGATTAAGAGCGTTTATAATAGCTCCATCTTGAAGACTAATTGAAAATCTTGGATAACAATTTGAAAATACTGGACCATTTTCAAGATTAGACTCGAGTATGGACAGTAATGAATGTTCAAACCTTAAAAGTCTCTTGCCTCTTAAGGTAATAAGAACATGAATGTCTAAACCAAGTCTAATAGAGGTTTGATTGCAATTTGAACAAGTCCAGCATGAAGATATTTAAATTTCTTCATGTGAGCTTGTATAGCTTCTTTTGAAAA
>CAIGRB010173947.1:4887-16821 GCA_903798255.1 Fraxinus quadrangulata
TAAAATTTCAGACCATTATCTGTTCTTAAAACTTTGATCTTTTTATCCATTTGATTTTCAATTAAAATCTTCCAATTTTTAAACTTTTCAAAAGTATATGATTTTTGTTACAAAAGATAAATCCAAACTTTTCTTGAAAAGTCATCAATCAGTGATAAAAAATATCTATTACCACCTTGAGTGGTAGTAGATAATGGGCCCACATGTTAAGAATGAATATACTCAAGGATAAATGCAATCTTATGCTGTCCAGTATTAAAATGTCTATTTTATTTTTCTAAGGTACAATACCCATAGAAATGAACCTTAGAAATCACATCCTTACCAAATGTCCATTTTCTATTCAAAATATGTAGGCCCTTCTCACTCACATGTGCGAGCCTATTATGCCATTTCAGGATAGCATCAATCTCAACACTAGAAGACTCAACAGTATGACTCTGAACTATACTAGCTCTAGTGACATATATGTCATTCTTCTTGGTACCTTTTAAAATAACTAAGGAACTCTTAATTACTTTCAAAGAACCATCTCCAATCCTGCCTTGCAGCCTATGTCATCTAGATTACCTATAGAAATTAAGTTTCTATTCAAATCAAGAACATACCTTACTCTTTCTAAAGTAAAGGTATATCCATTGGCAAATTTCAAAGTCATACACCAATTCCTTTAGTACTACTACAAGCTACATTGTTACCCATAACCACCTCTCCACCATCAAGATCCTTAAAGTTTTCTAACCAAGGTCTTCTAAAGGTCATATGGAAAGTACACCCCGAGTACATAAACCATTCACTATTATGATCACTGCCATCTACATAATTTGCAGTATTCAAATTAGAAATGGGTTCTGTCACCACATACACATCAATAGTTCTCTCATCTAGGGGTTCAACTGTATTCCCTTCATCCACTCTCATTTCTCTCTGTTCATTCTTCTTCTTATAACAATCTTTTATAAAGTGTCATGTCTTTCCACACCCATAGCATTTCCTATTTTCACTCCTAAACTTTGATCTAAATCTCCCTTTCCATTTTCCCTTCTTCTTAGAATTATTATTCCCCTGATGACTCTAACCATTCACTTACCTAGACATAGGTCTCTCTTACACTAATAAACTCTCAAATTCCTTCACAGTCCTATCAACCTTAAGCTCTAATTTTTTACTTTTTAAAAATTAATCACTATCTCAGGAGTTAAAATATCTCTACCATACTTAATAGTAGACTTAACATCCTTATATACATCAGGTATTAACATTCAAAATGATAACAACTTTATATTTTTCAGAAACTTTATCCCCAATATTAGTAATATCTTGAACTAATTTATTAAAAGTATCAAGATTATCATCTAAATCTTTAGACATACTAATCTTAAAGCTAAAGTTCTAGAAGGAAGAGTTTATTAAACAGACTCTTAAACATATAATGTTCTTCTAATTTGTCCCACAAGCCTTATTATTATCAAGTTTTCCAATTTTTTTCAACACTTGATCAGATAAATGAAGAATTATAGAGATATAAGCAAGTTCATCATATTTAATTTTTTTATCATCAGTCATAGTAGCAGAAAATTCACTAGTTATAGTCTTAGAGACTTTCTGTTGAACTAACACCCCTTTCATTTTTTGCTGCCAAATGGAGAAATCTAATTTTTCATTAAAAACTTCAAGTTCAAACGTTGTAGTTGTCATTTGAAGTTTTTAATCAACACAATAAAGGTATTTGAGGTCACAGTTTAACAGAAAAATAGAAAACGGATATTTCGAAACCAATTGAATATCACACAAACCTCAGTGTAACACAAAACAGAAAGGAAATATCTCTCAAATCAATAGGCCAATAAGACAGTGAAAAATTATTGTGAAATGCAATAGTGATTGTAAGCAGAATAATACCCTCAGTGAAACAACACAAAGTCAGCAGAGAGATTAAACCAACTAACAGTCACAATAATTCACCAATTTATGCCACAATATATTAAACGGATTAATATATAAAAATTCCTCCAATTTTTGATGTTAGAATTCACCAGGATTCCAACCTCAGGTCAAGGCTTAATTCTTAATCACTAGAAAATAAAAAAGAATTTACAGGGAAAACATGGGGGGAATTCAGAATACTCAAGATCAAATAATAGGATAATAAATGGGGTTATGAATTGTCACCAAATTGGTTCGAAGAACCAGCACCAAGAAGAAATTCCAGGGACTCTGCATGACCATCAGCGCGAAGCCTAATCTCTAAACATGTTCACCAAGATCTAGTTTCCCTTAAGAGGACACAAACAGAAAACCAAGATTAGTAAAAAAAAATTGAAATCTAGGGTTTCTCTGTAAAAAAAAGGAGATCAGTGAAGAACGGGTTGTGAAATTAATTACCACATCTTGCACCACCAATTAAAGAATCAAAGAGCCACCAGAAGGCTCTTACACCATATGTAGAGCCAAAAGTACCAATGAAAACAGATTTATAGAATCATGAAGAATATTTAATAAACCAAGAACACCAAGGAACCAATTATTATATGTAGGGCTCAGAACACAAATATTGTACCCTTTTGTACAGCGACAAAACCTAAATCCTAAGATGAATGAGCACACCCTAGCTACTACAATGGACACGAGATCAACACACTGATCTCTTCTCTCAAAACCTAGAAGCGAAGAATCACCTAGTTTCCAAACACTCAGATTTTGCCTAAAAACCAAAAGTTTTAGGGACTATACAGTAGAAAGAACCAACAAAAAATAGAGAAGACGAAAGAGAGAAAACCCAGAAGCTTCTCACACAAAACAGAATGAAAATCACACAAAGAGTGACCATTCAGCTGGTATATATACAATCTCCATCACCGTAGATCCAGCCGTTAATCTAACGATCCAGAGCAGCACACGTGGCCTCCACCTTGGATTCGGGGTTGGGCTTGAATCAAATATTGAGTTATCGGGCAATGGCCAACTAAAAAAATTTGGCAAGTGGGCTTAGCCCAAGTTTCATCAAGTCCAAAAGGATTGAATGCAATTGACAAGAATGGTATCACAATCCAACAATTTGGTAATTCTTGCAAATTGCCTAGATCAGATATGTTCTTCTTTGCTACATTACCCCTCTGTACTTCCCCTCTAATTGAAAGAGGAGATGCAATTGATTGGGCTAGCTTTCTTTTCTCAAGGAATGAGTCAAAAGCCTTAGCAAAGTCAGGTTTCTAGAGGAGAACTGTTTTCGTAGCCTTAAGAATATCTTCAACTAACCTTGCAGTACTAATGTACTCGTATCACTTTCCACTTTCGAGAAGTTCATTTATGGTATATTTGCATCCCTTTTCTCAAAATCTCAATCTCTTGTTTACTCCAAAGTTTTTCCCACTTCTCGTTGTCGCTGAATATACCTCCTCCATTCGCCCCCTACAGTACCATTCGGCCGCAAATTTTTCTCCTCTTGTTTCTCATCCTTCAATTTGTCATCAAATCTGAGCACCTCCCTGAGAACTTCATATCTCTCTAGCCTTTCATTTTCTTCCATCTTGTCACACAAATTACAAAGTTGTTCGATATCAAGCGACATACAAACACTTTCTAAATGATCATGCTAAGATCGACCAGATGTCGGGATAAAACTGGAGATGAAAGTGTTCGAAGACAGGTCCTCTATTTTCTTAATAGCTTTTTCTCTTTCTAATTCAACTTTTTCTGATTTAAAGCAGCTTCAACAGCCATTATTTCCTCCTCTTTCCTACATCTCTCCTCTTTGGTAATCCTTGTCGCTTCTTCCTCCTGCAATTTCTTTGCTAAAAGTTTGGCCTCCTTCTTCCTTCCCTTTTCAATTTTATGTTCATATTCTTATAATTCTAGGATCTCTTTTATAGGCATCGTCAACAAGAGTACGTATACATGCATATTCATTCTTTCTTTCCTTCTCTGAAAGTTTTGCATTCAGCATTTCCATCCACCTCCTGTGATTACGAGATTCAGCTTGCACAAGGTCAAACTCATCAGCATGAGAAAACTCCCTCAAGCTCTTGAAGCTATACCAAAAATCATAAAAGCTATCAACTTCTTCGAGAGTACTACTATCATTTCCCAAGGTCGGGACATGTTGGTTCACTGACCAGCGCCCATTCCTCAAGAATGCAGGTCTAAAAACCTTGAAGAAGTCCTGAGGGGTACATCGAACTCGTCTGTGGAATCATACATCCTTCTCCTAACGGGGTCAATCAACACCTCATACGCTTCTTGAATTGCCTTGAAGTAAGACTATATTTCATCTTTCTTCGCTTGCTTTTCAGCCTCTGTTTCCTCAGCAAGCAGCAGAGAAGTCAACTTATCTGAATAACTCTTTCTTATCTGATCCTCATTAGCAAGATACCTCAAATGACTCAACCTCAACACAGCATAATGATCCTGCTACTTTGATTCGTCACTAGATTTCTTCTTGCTTTTACTACTATAAAAATCAGATGATTCCACATACACCTGCCCTTCTCATTCAAAATTTCCATCTTGCCACCATCATTTGCATTTTCTTCTTTCGATAGACCTCTTAACCTAAGAGCAGCAACATAAAACGCATGCCTTGCATGCTCAAGATTGGAAGCCTTAACTGGAACACCATTAGAGAAAACATGGATTGGTTCTCCACCTATAATTTTTGGAGAGTGCGTAAAAATAAGCTGAATGCCTTTTTGAGTAGTTATAATACTATTAGCCATGTCCAGAGATACCCAAAAATAAGAATAAGCCACTGAATTTCTGGCACCTAGACATTTTAAACAAACAAGAATCAAACACCACATATTAACAAGCTCGAGTAACAAACAATATCCTTAATATTCATTAAAATATCAATTTGCGGAATTTCATAGTAACATATAATCAAAGAAAGTCAGTTGAATGATGTCATTTTCTTCAAAAAATACGTATAAGAATCAAAACCTTATCTAAAGAAGAAAATTGATAAGGAAAACATCGACATTGTTACAGCACTCATGCAGAAAATGAAAATTAGAAATAAATAATATTAACCTCAACTTTGAGTGTGGATGAAAATGGCAACCGAATGCTAAGGCTGTGGCAGAAGACTTTTGGCAGAGGCAGAGGGAAGATGAGAGATACGTGAAGAAAGAAATGGCAAGTGTGTTATTATGTGCTGGCCACTTGTTAAAGGCCGCGTTTTTGAAATGACACGTCAAACACCCTATTCAACAAATGAGGTCTAATTTACTAATTATTTACCACAATGACCCTTTTAACATTAAAAGACAAACATACCCTTCATTTCAAAATTAAAAAGGCAGGATTTCTCTCCCCAATCCCTTGACCCGAACTCCCCGGGCCAACCTGACCCGGACCTCGAATCCCTGAACCTCAGACCTCTCGGACAATGGACCACCCGAATCCCAGACGATCTAGACCCCCCAGACCTCATTAACAAATATTAGATCTGCTGTGATTTCTTCACAAATTTGGATTTTTTCAACATAATAAAAGAATTTTTGTTTAAATCTTTGAATATTAAAGCTAAAAATACATAATCCATCAATATTATAAGAAAAAAAATTCGTATTTAACTAAAAAGTATGAAAAAACCTTGAATATGGAGATGTAAATGGAGATGGATGAAAAAACCTTAAAGAACGGTGATGGAGATGGAAAAGATAAATAAACATTGAAGAATAAGAAATGGTAAGATTTTCTAATTTTCAACGTTCAAAATGGAGGTAAAATGGGTATCATCATTTCTTTAATTTTTTTTGCTTAAATTTGATCAAAGGCTATTGTGGAAAAGTGGCTGGGTCAACTAGCTATCTACCATTATTTCCTCCTCCTTAAATCCTAGTCCAACTACTGGGTGCAACATGTGCAATGAGGCCCATAAATTTGGGTCAGGCTGATAACTAGGCACGTAAATTTAGGACTGTTTATGGATAACTGATCTAACGGTAAATATGATTAAAAAATTTAGCTATAAATCAGAAATTGGAATTTGGCGGTATTTCAAATATAAAATTTGTAGTTTGATTTCACTATGAGATTAATGAAGTCGTCGTGAGAACATGATTGGCAAATTGACAAAAGAAGCGCTATATAAGATTGTATTTTGTAAATACCCACTTTTAATCGAAAAGATTGATGTAGATAGGGTGATATTCTCATGTGATATTTCACTTTTAACATCATTTAAGCAAGTTCTTTGGTAGAAAAGACAACTACTTTATTATTGTGAAATATGAACTCTCTCACCTTGTCATGATGTGTATGACTAATAGCTTTGTTGCATAATTGCAATTTTGCTTCGAAACTCTCATTCTTCTTTTGAATAATATCTTTTTGCAGTTTTCTATTTTTCGTTTTCTCAACTGATTCCAACTTTGTATGGTTACAATCACGTGGCTAAGTTTGGAGTCTAACTCTGATATCATTTGTAGGGAATTAGAGTTTCATCTAAAAAATCAACTCAATAGATGGAGACATGGAGTTGCTCGATCTCTTATACATGATTGAGCCTCCTTGTACAATGGCATGATATTTTCTTTAAGAAATTCACTTCCTTGACATAAAAACTCTTTACGATTAAAATGAAAATCAAATATGATTCTTAAAATTGCATATGAGAAAAGACTTTCTCTTTAGTTGTCAAGAGCTTGCTCTTTTCAATTGACTTTTGTTGTCCTAACATAAGAAAATATTCCATCTTCATAGAATTTAGTAACGTATATTTGTTAAGAATCGAGCAGATTGAACATATAATGTCATCATTTGTTGAAATCAAAATATGTACAAAATTGAGGTCACAATTTGCATCAATTAAACAAATTATTGGAATTCTCAAATCAAGGGTACATTCCCCATCTCTATTGCTAGAGTGATTTTACCTCTTGAGATGATGTTGTCCCTTGTGAAGCCGTACAAATGGGAATTCATTGGGGTTAGCTCGTTGTCAACTTTCATTTTGTCAAATGTAATCCCAAAGATGATGTTGACTGAACTTCCATTATCTATTAACATTCTTTTCAGGCCGCTACGGGCCACGACATCCCTTACCACTAGTGCGTCACAGTGTAGATAATGCATACCTGCTGCATTTTCTTAAGTGAATGTGATTTGCTTTTTCGGTAGCGGGTCTGTTAACTATGAAAGTTGTCATAGGAGGATCCGCAACTTCTCTAGCATAATTTCTTTGCACATTTCTGGATTCTTCCCCCATATGTGGACCTCCAATGATTGTATTAATTTTCCTGATGAGCTTCTGGCCATCATTTGCTGGGGGGACTTCATCTTTGTCTTTGACATTCTCTGGGTTTCTCCGTGTCATTATACCTTCCCCTTAGGGGGTCATTTCTGTTGGGGCGTCTAGGCTCAATGTTCCTAGATTGTTGGGTCTGTCTGGGAGGAGCATCTCTTTGGAAGTGCATTCTTCTTCCTTGATTAGAGTTTTGGGAATTGTCTCGCGACATCCCAATGTTTTTCGTGTGGTGGCCATGAGATTGATGGTATGCACAATAATCTGGTGCCTCATCCCTATTTCTTGGGTGCCTGATGGTCCACAAATGGGAAGTAAGACCACTCCCTCTTTGCATCTGAGGATGGGAAAGTCCTTGGCTCGCCCTGTTTCTATGGTCTCTTAATTCTTCATTGAGGATTTCTCAGCTAATCATTTCCAGTAGGGCATCATAAGTGGCAGGATCCTTGTTTTGCACATCTCTCCTAAAGAGAGAGTTCATGTCCAAGCCTCATCTTAAGGTAGTTAACGCTTTCCTGTTCATAACTTGTACACAGTAGGTCATTTCATCAGTAAAATAGGACAAGAAACTTTTTAGCGACTCGCCCTATTGCTGTTGCATGTCTTGTAACCGTTGAATGGCCCTTTCGCCTTCTTTGCTAATAGCAAAGCGCTTTAAGAACGTCCTCTTAAGGTCCGGCCAGCTTTTGATGCTACCTTTTAGCAATCTTGTATACCAAATTTCAGCCCCTCCACTTAGAGTTAAATGAAAAGCTCTGCACTTCATGGCTGGGGTGGCCCCTTTCAAATTCATATGAGTTTTGAAACCGTTGATATGCTTCGCAGGGTCACCTCTCCCATCATACTTGGAAATTTTATGGAGTGTGAAGTGGTTCAGCATTGGGGCATTTCTAATGGCTTGTGAAATTAGCGACCTCTGTGGTTCATCAGAATTCTCATCATCCCTTTGGTGGGTTTGGAGAAGTGGTTGTGAGGGTCCTGCTTCACTCCTAACCCAATCCCTTCTCTCACGTCTATTTCTAGGGGGAGGGATCTGAAGCTCTTCATGATAAATCGGCTCTCGTCTTTCGTTCCAAGGAAACTCATATTGGCTATTCCTAGGCACATGAGGAGAAGGATGAGTCTGCCCATTCCTAGGCATTGATAGCGAAGGAACCTGCCTATTCCTAGGTAGGCCTGAGCTTATCCTATCGAAAACACTTATTGACCTCTGAGGTTGACCATCTGGCTCACAATTTGGAGGAAAGTTGTATGGAATCTCATGAGTTCGTTCTTAGGCGTAATTGGTTGATGTATCAACCTTAACTTCCATTTCCTGGGGTGTTTCTATCCTAGTATGATGGTGCCCCGCCATTTGGCTTTGGACTTCTTTTTCTTCGTCATAGTATTCCTGAGGGTTATGGAATGTATTTTCAGGGGTTGTATACGGAAGAACGGGGTACCCTTCTCGGCCCTACATGCTCATCAACATTTCATGCATGGCCATGTTTTGCTTGGTTATACTTCTCATGTTGGCAACCATTGACGTCATTTCTCTGGTAAGCCTAGCTGCAACTCTGTCCCTGCCTCTGGACCTACCTCACATATATTGTGGGGGTCGTTGGCGAGCAGCTGGAATAGCTTGCGAGGGTTTCCCTTCTTCAGGGTGTTCCCTTGTCTTTCGGGGTGTACTTTCATCACCGCTTGAACTCATTTTTCACAAACACTTTCCTCAACGAGTTTTCCTTTCTTCAAGGATTCAATGAGTATCAGATTTTTGGGTTCTTTCTTCAAGAACTCTCCTTTTTCAAGGGTAGAAACCATTTTTGCCAAAATACTGTTAACAGGCTTTCTCCCACATGTATTTTCGTGGTTAAATATAGGATTTTCTCATAGACGGTGCCAATTTGTTGACTCCTAAAAATGAGTCAACAGATGACGGGCCCACTCACGCAAAGTCAAGTACAATTTCGACGCATTTCTACCGGAAGGACAGCGATAGCAAGTAAGAAATGGATACGGGAGATACTCTGCAGTATGAGACAAAAATGTTCAAGTTTAAATGGGTAGAATCTTCTCATCAATAATCCAACCCATTTTTTATTACAAGGAGAACATATTTATACTACATTGGCCGAGGTGGTAATCATTGGATCAGAACCACGTGGTCGTATCTCCCTAATTGGGACGTCACATCACTGTCTATTCATACAAGTAATACATTGAAAAGAGGTCAGCCGCCCTTACAATAGGCTGACATACTGACAAATTTTATTATAAGTGTTACATCAATCACTTCAGATAGATCTTCGAAGCTTTTACAAGGAACATCGTCGATCTTGTGAGCTTCAGACGGGTTGAGGGCCTTGGAGGAATTTCTGGCCTCCAAGTGGAGAGCTTCGGCTTAGGTTGTAGTGTTTCGTCCTTGAGGCAGTGGCTCCATATAGACTTTGGCCTTGCAATATAATTTCTTCACACATTGACCTCATGTGTCTTTATTTGACTTTCTTGTTGACCTTCTGCCTACGTGGCTTGCTACGTGGCACTTTTCCTTTGAATCTCGGAGGCAAGGCGTAACAATTGATATTCACTTTTAGTGGAGAAATATGAAAGTAAAAGACAAACAAGAGAACATTTTCCTCACATTGTTTGCTTTTACCCAAAAGAAAGATAAATATGATTTCAACTTTATTATACGAGGACAAGAAATATTCTATGTTAAATTAAATTCTGATGTTCCTTATTACAAGACACCTCAAAATAGGGGGTGACAAACTGGTCAAGACACTAGCGGAATTGTCTTGTCCGAGCTTGACCTATGAATGGCACGAGCTCATTTTTATACGAGCTACAGGCTGAGCTTGACACCATTTCGTTTTAATGGCTTGGCTCGGCTCGTGGGCCAAGTCAATTTTTTTTTCTAAAAAAAGAGTTGGGTCATAGACTCGTGGACGGTTCGACTAAGTTCACGAATCAAATGATTGAATCGAGCCTACTTTGTGAATAGGAACTGACCTTAGGTCATCCATACAGCTGAGTCGCTCAACTCAATTCGACCATCACCTATCCCTACCTCAAAATGAGGAATTTTAGATCCATTATTTTGAGATAATCCAAAGCCTATTATGCATGTTTTTTGTCTTGTGCTTATTGGCACCAACTTGGTGCCGAAAATATGGACTATAGAGGGTTGGGTAGGCGGATCTTTACTTTTGACTTCAAATTTTAAAATTTGATAGCGGATCTTGTGTTTATCTTTGTATAGTCTAAAAAGTTATGCCTACCAGCTCTAACACGAAATAATTATGGACAATGTGCCGGTAATTAGGTCTAAAGCTGATGTTTACATTTATGTACATACACTTCTAATGACATCACAACATAACCAAAATCAGGTATCAATGGAAGAAGAACATACATGAATATGGTTTTATTAAGGTTTATATGAAAGGTTCTTATATTAATATAAATTGCCATCTACTTTATATCTATGAAATAAAGGATGGGTAACATGCAAAAATATTTTGTGAAGGAGGGTTCTCTTCTTATAGGAGAGAGGGTGGCAAAACAATAGCGAGATTCATATACTTCACCATGATATCAAGATAAGACCATGAGGTTCTTGTGAAAAATTTTTCAATCTTGGACGCTCAAAAAGGTACAAAGATGACGGTGAGGATAAGGAAACATAGAGGGGGGAGAGAGGAATATAACCATTGAATCTAAAAGACGTGTTTGGGTTTTTGAGGCTGTGAGAGAAGAATAACGAAGAAAAAATAATAATCTTTGACGAGACTAACAAAATATAAAAAATAACGTGCACTGCACATTGACTACAACTAGTTTAGAAAAAAGGAAAGTGATTATGTTTCAACTTAATTTATATAAATTATAATTTTCCAAAAATTTGACATAAGTAAATATCTTTTTAACAAAACCTACTAAAAGAAACGTTGAAAGTTGAAACTCAACCAACATCCACAAGCCATTATCCCATCTAGAATCCATAATTCTATTTTCTTGCTTACTTTAAATGTTACAGAAAATGGATTGCAAATCTAGAGTTGGATTCCTGCTGCCTTCAAGAAGGTCCACTACGTATCTTACCATCCTATCAACCCAAAAACATTGACTCAATTCTTGTTCGAGCTGAAGATCCATAAATAGGATATATGTATGATTAATAAATCGATCTAAACATCTATCTTACCTTCAATTTGTGAGCCATGTACATATGATTGATACATCAAAAATGATCGAAAAATTTATCATTATGCGGGTTGTGATCATCTACAACCTAGTCTACTCTACTCTAGCCTGACACGAAGCGATCACATAGACAAACTTGCCCATGACATTGCTTATCCTATTAAGTTGTGTGTAGGCAGTGCCTATTATGTGTTTAGTTTTGAACTACAACTATATTGAGACTTTTAATTTGACATACCAAAAAAAAAAAAAGCACAAACAATTTGGATAATTCATGGAAGGCTCTAAAAAATATCTGACCTATTTTACATGATAGTACAATAAAGAAAATTTTGCAGGTTTTGTTCTCAATCTTTGTGAAATATAGCAATTTTACCCTTAATATTTTTTTGAGAATAATCCATCCCCAACCTTTCAATTATGCTCGACATTCCCTCCATTTGACCATTAAATGACGATCCACCCTTCTCTTTAAATAATAATAATAATAATAATAATAA
>CAIGRB010173947.1:16926-43550 GCA_903798255.1 Fraxinus quadrangulata
AAAACAAAACAAAAAAAAAAAAAGAAAAGAAAAATTGCAAACGCAATCTCATAACTTTTCAAAAATTACAAGTAAATTTCATTTAAAACAATTAAGATTATGTTAACAAATAAAAGTTCAAAAATTTTCATTTTTCACAACCAAGCTCATCCACCCATCCACCATTGACCATCCTAATAATCCCCACACATGGCCAAACCTCATTTGCACTTTTTTTGAAAATGAGGATAAGGTGGGTGAGAAGGTGAGCTCAGTTGGGGAAAATGAAAGTTATTAAATTATTTTTTATTTTTTAATATATATTTGATTCTTAAGTGAGATTTATTTGTACTTTTCGAAAACTTATGAGAGTTTATTTGTAATTTTTTTATTTTTTGATATTTTATTGCTTTCTTTCATTTTTATTTACTTAAACGGAATGGTAAATCTATCATTTAATGGTCAAAATGGAGGGAATTGCAGATCCTGCTACGTAATTGAAAAGTTGAGAATGAATTATGCTAAAAAAAAGGTTGAGAGTAGATTTATTAAATTTTACAAAGATCGAAGACGAAAAGTGCAAATTTTCCAACAATAATACTTTATGTCGAGTGAGTAATTATTATGTGGGTACTTAAACATCACTATTGCATGTTTTAATATCTTGATTACGTTCAATTAAGTAATAGTTAATATAGATTATGCTAAGTTGGACTTTCTCAAGCTGTCACATCATCGTCTCCATTTTCTTCGCCTGCGGTTTGTACAATGTACTTGTCATTATACATGTTTCGTCCACCTTAATTTTTATAAACCAACTTTTCGCCCTTCATTTGTGATATTCTATTCGTTTTTACAGGGTGATAATATCATTTGTAAACCAAACCCTTTGTTGGTTTTCTCCGGATGAATTGTTTAAGCAATAGTACTCCACTTTTGTGGAAATTAATAAACAAAATTATAGGACAAACCTAATTCAACCTTCCAAACTAGATATATCTCCACTTATGGGAAAATTGTGGAGCAATTGTCGATCTAACATTCGTTTAAGTTAAGACTTCAATGTCATGTCTACAGAAAAAAGTAAGTATTTTACCGCAATTAATTGACTCTAAATTTATTGAATTATAAACTCGCGTTCAACATAGCATTTTGATAAAAGCCCATCAATTCGAAGATAGGAAATGACTACAAATACTACTTAGGAAAACATTTAAGACATATCTGGTACATAGAGAAGCCGAAGTAAACTAAAAAATAGTCAAGATTCTAATTTTTGTGTTTTTTTTTTTCATTAATTATGTCGAGTATAATCTAGTCTATTCGAGCTTATCAAATACAACATTGACTTGTTACAAGGCATGTTTTGAGTCTTCATTCCACTTTGATCTAAGCAACTTTAGCAACATTCTTGCCTTAGTTTTAGTCCTCCCACTGCATTGGCTTTGAAGAAGTAACAGCAACTGAGTTAAAACCCCACTAGAAATGGCTTCTTCCCTAGCAGTTTTCGAATCAAAACATATAATTAGTAATGAATTTACAGCACTCTCACTTCCTTCATGATCTGATACTCTGAAAACCAACTTGACTAATGCATTTACACCGGAGGGGTGATTGATAATCGCCTGTTTTGCACACTCTATGGTTAAAAGATTCTCGATTATGGACACTGCCATTGGCGCTAAGCTTCTTTTGTGTTTTTTGACCCTTGAAATATGTTCCACGAGTTCTTTGACTGCACCCTCTTTTACTAGCTTTTCGCGATTGGATTCTGTCGAAGATAAAGCTGATATGGCCTTGATCCCGGCTTCAGCAGCCTCGGAATTGTTATGAACAAGATGAATTACTTCTTGCAAAAGATTGGCTGATTTTCCAAGCTTAATGCAAAGTTCTGTTGTCTCTAAACCTTTTGCAATTGCCTCAACCAAATGACACAAGCTTTTCTTGATAGCCATGTTGCCCTTTTCAAACAGTAAAACAAAATAAGCAAATTTAGACTCTTCTTTGAGCATGTTTATAGCCCCCAAGTCACTAAATGGCAACAACTTAAGAGCACAAATAAGTGCTTTTTCTACAAACCTCAAATTTTCTTTAAAATGTAAACCTTCTGAATTTCTGAAAACCACTTCTAACAATAAACAGAAGAAGTCTAATTGTATCAAATAAGAATTCTGCAGTGGTAGGTCATCCGACAAAGCGTGGATAATCTCGACTATTTCAAGCTTATTCTCCAATGCAGATTCATTTGACTCAAGATTATGCTTGATTGCAGCAATCGAACTATCACATTCGACAATTTTAAGGTAAACAGGATCAATTTGGGTACCCGAATTGAGCCATTGATCGATCAAATGTCGAAGAGTGTGATTTGGTATTATAGAAGGATCATGGAGTTTCTGCATTGTGACTGGACATGTTGAGTTCCCAGCTGCCAGCCATTTTTCTATGCTGGACCGATCATAGGTTTGGCCTGTGCACAGAGTGACTGGATCTTTGAACAAATCTAGACTTATGGGGCATATAAACAAAGGAGGGATAATAATTTCAGCACCTTTCATGAAAAATCAAGAAATCAATTTTTGTGGGAAAAAAATCAGAAAGAAGAACTTTTATATTAGAACAGATTCCAGACCTTCCCTTTCCATGAGATTGGATCTAGCTGAAGGTAGAATGCTCGATATAAATAACTCACTTCTTGGTCTCCGACCCCTCAACTCCCGGATCAGCGCAATTGGCATGTGTCTATTTATCTATCTCGAATCGAAAAAGAGCAAAGCTCCAAATAGAGAGAGGTGGGTATAGGATAACAAGAATGTGTCCTGCGTGCTTGATGGGAGAAAGGTGGGGTGTTGAGGGTGACTTAGCTTGTAAATTTGCAGTACATACTGGACACAAACACATGGGAAAACAAAAGGGAATGCTCAATGCAAGAGCAATCTTTAGATGGTGGGGTGAGTGAAATGGGGAAGTAGAAGAGAATACCAATACTACAAACACAAGAAATGACCAGACATTGGGACCTTATCCCTTTCTATTGTGGGTGGGGGAGATGGCAAAGGGATTTGCAAATATAGAATTATTTAAATAAGGAACTACTTTTTCTTGGGCCCTATTTTAATTATACTAGATATGTACCAGTCAAACTGAATCACCAAAGAGAACTAGATGTGACTGTATAGGAAGTTTGAATACACCAAATAATAGTGACAGGCTTGAATTGAAACTCTAGTCATTTAGAAGCGGAATCTCATCTCATCTCATCGGATATATGTCGAGATTCTGTCACAATGGTTGAAATTTTCTTTTGGTTTGGCGTAAGGTGGTTGTGTCCATGTAAAACCAAAATACCAGAAAAGTTAGGCCTTCATTGAGTGTATGGTCCTTCTTGAGTTGAGAATGGGTAGAGGATAAGTTGTCACTAAATTGAGGCTGAGATGGTGATGTGGTACTTCCCTCGAGGAGAAAATGTTTAGAAAATATAAACAAAATTGCACCTATTAGACATGAGATATATAACTCTGTTATGAGTAGTAAGGCATTTGAGTTACTTGTCAAAAGAAGTTAAACCTTTTCGAGATAGAACTATATAAACTCGTTTAGTCGAACATGAATAAAATATGATCTAATACTATTTAAATTATTTGAAAGCAAAATTTGCATATCGCAACTAACTATTTAAATTAGAGATAAAAACAAAATTGCTATTTTCGTCATTTTTTTATGATCATCATTAGTTTAGACGACAGTAGACCTCCTGATTTATCGTTCAATACATTCAAAATACATTTAAAAGTATTACATTCAAGTCTTGATTAAAAAACAATCTACATTAGGATAAAGATATATGTGCAGAGCCACGAGAGCCCTGTACATCACGGGGGTTATGATGTATAGGGCTCTTGTACATAAAGCATAACTCTTTACATTAGCATCAAGAATCCAAGATAATACCAAATTAAAGAATAATCAACTGAATGTATGAACATTGTGGATTCCTAATGCTGAATAAATTTTCAACGAGAATGGGTTCTAATATTTGCCTAATATTCATTTCACTTTCCAATTTTTTACTATATACGTGTATGTATCATCTTAACTTCTGCAGGCGCCCAATTGAAAATTATTCACAACAATTTTTTTGTCAAAGCTGAGCCAGCTATTTGATTCCCTGGTTTCATGTGCACTTGGAATCTCAATGCATTAATGTATAGAGGTGTTAAGTAATTTCCACATTCACATTTACGCAACAAGTATGTTAATTACACCACATACTATTTTTTATGATACTTATGTCCTTGACTTTGTTCGTCGTATTTTTATCTTCAACATTTCATAAGCATTACACTAGATAAAGATTGAGAATCTTAAATGCAATTAAATGCGGTATGTTAAGACTCTATTTGATAGAGATTAAAATAATTTTTTTAGCAGATTTTGATAGAAGATGTCTGGTTGAAAAGTTGTAGAACCCGTGATTAAAATTAATTGTTAATTTTGAATTTGATAAAATTTATATTAGAATTTGGGCTAAGTAAAATTTATGGTGGGCATATAATTTACCCCTAGGCAAATAATGAAAGAATAAGGGGCCGTTCTCTTTGGCCATTTTGGGTCGTTTTCTGTTTTTGATTTTTCAAAACAGTGAAAACGCGTTCTCTTTCCTATTTTCGAAAACGCGTTTTTGAAAACGAAAAAAAATTTGTACACAAAACATAAAACGATAAAATCATCGTTTTGGACGTTTTCAAGCCAATTCCACGAAAAACTTGAAAATAAGGGAAACAAACTTGAAAACAAGGGAAACAATGGACATAGAGAAAGAGAGAGAGAAGATGAGAGAGAGAGAACACGTTTTTTTTTTTTCGAAAATAATTTTTAAAAATGTAAAAAATAACACATTTTTAACAATCTCAATATACACCCCCAAAAGACAAAACTCAAAATGAATTCAAAACTCAAAACACAAAACTGAAACACAAAGAGAACGCCCCTAAGTGATTTTATTTACTTATTTTTGGTTACGTAGGAGAATAAGATATTATTAAGTTGAATGTTCAACTTTAAAATGAATTAGAACTCTATTGGTATATGATGTTTGACTATTCTACTTCTCTATTAAAAAAATTAGAATTAGGTCAGACTAACTCCTAAACAATTTGCATTTATGATAAACGAAATGACTTTTTTGAGGCGCAATCTTCGGTAATCTATTTCTAAAATTAATAAAACTTTGTAGGTATTATGGGGCCAAACAATTTTCTTGATTGCTGTTCAAGCATCAGTTGCAAGTTTGAAAGAGGATCTTAGTAAATTGGTGACCCGCGAGTAGGCACTTTTAACATTAATTTCAATTTTCCTTTTTTTTTTCTTTTTTCTTTTTTTTCTTTTTTTTAAAGAACCACCTTTAACCTTGATCGATTCGTTAAACTCCTTGGAAACCTAAAGACAACTGGAGTAAAGTTCTGATTCGAATCACAAGTGATTGTATAATTTTTTGAAATAATTAATTTTCAAAATATTTGTTGGGAAAAATATAGAAGATTGAAAATGGGATACACCTCATTTGCATGCCTAACATTAACAATTAATGGAAGTTTTGTCGTATGCATGATGGCTGGATATGGTCCGATTTAGTTCGATTATAAAGAGAATCGAATCGAACTCGAATTTTCGAATATTTAGTAAATAAAATTGTCGCATCCAAATTTAATTATGGAACCATTCGAGTTCTGTTCCATTCGGTTCGGTTCATGTGGTTATGTACAATAATTAAACTTTTTAATATCTTTAACAAAATAACGTAGTTCAATCCCATTGTATCTTTTGTGCATCTTTTTGTTGAGTTCTTCACAAATTTAAATGTTAAATCCCAGGAAGAGAAAGATAGAGAGTTCACAATAATAAAGATAAGGGAGCCGAGCTTCCAATTTTATTTCTCCAAAACGCCAAAAAGGGCACTACGATAGAATAAGAAATTTGGGTAAAACTTAGGTTAATTTGATTAAGTTAGGCTTAGAGTAGAAATTAGAAATAGAAAAATCATATTTTGAGTTTAGGCTAAATTAATTAGTTAGCAAATTATTTTAGAAAAAAATTGACTTATTTAAGATAAAAAAAAAAAATTAAAGAGATTCGATTCTTCGATTTTTGGTCTAGAATCGAGAATCGAATCAAACCATCAGTTCTCGACTTAGATACCCGTTCGGGTTTAATTGAAGTTCAGTTCAGTTCAGTTCGAGTTCATTCGATTCGAAAGTTTTGTCCAATCCTAATATGAATAATATAGGGCTAACTTGGGCCAAAGGAAAAGACATGTTAGTCAAGTCATATACTTACCATTGTCATATGTTTGGAAAAAGCAACCCAAATATAGCCAAGCCTAATAATAAGCAAACAATTAACGTTTAATGAAATATGCTTTAGAGATTCAAATTCAGGAGGTCAATTGATATTATTATCTAGTATAAGTGGTGTTCAACATCAATTTAGATAACACCACATGATAGGTCATATTAAATGGGCATTAAATCTTTACATGCTGTTAAACATAATACCTCTTATACTAAGTACCTATTTGGTGGAGATTAAAATTAATTTTTAATAGATTTTGATAAAAGTTGATGAAATATGTGATTGAAAATTTGTGAACTCATAAAATATGTGGGTTAAATTAATTTTTTACTATGATTTAGATTAAAATTAAAATTTTAATCGGTACCAAACAGGGCCTAAATAATATTACTCTTAGTAAAAGGAAGATGTTGTTGTGCAAGTACTGTAAGTATAAACTTGGAGGACTTAGATTGCAATTCTTGAAGTGGTGTCATTTGCTTACACCACGATTTTAAATTATGAAGGCGGTTCTTCTTCTTCTTCTTCTTCTTCTTCTAAGATTGTCTCACGTAGACAAATGATTGGAGCTGGTGAATCCTTTGATTTACTAAGTGTTGTGTTACATTCTCCTTTTGGTGAATTCTCAACGTGGACGCAAGTACACTCTCCTTTTGGTGAATTCTCAACGTGGACGCAAGCCTCAACAGCTAAAATCTCTATCAAATCATGTGTTTTTCACCTTTATTTGGGGGTTGGGCATGTATACTTCTGAGAAAGAAACCAGAAAATGTTAAACCAATATTGACAATATTGATATTAATGCACTACATAATTGCATATACTCGAGCTTGACAATATTGATATTAACGTACTACATAATTGCGTATACTCGAGCTTAGATGCAAGGTTGTTGAATTCTTTCTACTAAAAATTTAAACTGTTAAATATGGATTATATGCATTTGTTCAACTTTCATCTTCAACGCGCCATTTCACGTGCATGTCGAAATTGTGTAAATTTTCGATAAAATGGGTAACAATGAAACTTGAACTTAGAATCTTTAGTTGCTCTTATCTCATTGTATTATATGAAAATCATTTGATTTGAACGTTTAAACTCTTAGATATGAGCTACAAATGCAAACGAAAATGTGTAATCAATTATTTTATTGATCATAAATAGTGGATTTCAATGCTATTTAGTTTAGATTTGAACTTTCAGGCTAATTTGAAATTTGTTTATACTTTTTTTTTTAAATTCTAATCTTCATTTTCTTATTCTTGTTATTACATTGCTACCCCTTTCACCAATTCTTAAGTAGAAAAAATGATGATATGAAATATAACTTTTAATTATTCTCAAACGAAATCATGATAATAGTTATACGAAATATTATATCAAATATAAAATTCGTAGAGAACAACCAACCAACTACTAGAAATTTATTGTCAATCATACTACATGTACGGTGATAGTTAACAAGGTTTATTGACAATCACGATTTACATAATCATATTCGTCAATTTCAAAAAATTTCAAAAACTATTTTTTAAATCGACTGTCCAAATTTTATCAGATCAAATATTGTCAAGAAACCTTGTCAACTATCATTGTACCAAGTAGATTAATTCATTTAAGCCCCGTTTGATAGGCCAAATTTTCCTAGGAAGATGGAAATTATCTCACCATTTTCCACCTTTGGGCCTGATTTTCTGGCAATTTGTTTTCTCATTTCCGGTCACGTGACGGCTTTTTTTCCACAAAATTGAGGAACTGATTTTCGCATGGGTGAGATAGTTTTTCATTTTCTTGGCAAATGGCAATTGAAACAAAACAATCAACTGAGGAATCATCGACTTTCCATATATTTTCCATAACCACCGACTTAGAAGGAAGATTCCAGATTTATGTGGGTTCTTCATCTTCATCTAAACAGATTCTGGAAATATCTATAGTGGCAGACATAGCTAAAAGAATCTGGAAGGATTAGTGCTGTTTTTATGGAAGAATTTGTTGACATATGATTAAATATAACTTCATTTATTTTGATTATAATAAATAATATACTTATATTTCTAACAAACTTTATTTCTTGAATTTTTTATGAATATATCGTCTTAAGCATTTAAAGACTCAAATCGTCATCCGTTGAAGAACAAACAATAAAATGAGTCTCAAAGAAAACAAGAACGAGATGTTTGAAGATTAAAGTTTAGAAGTAATTTNCACTAAAGAACTCAAATCGTCATTCGTTTAAGAACAAGCAATCAAATGAGTCTCGAAAAAAAGAAGAATGAGATATTTGAAAATTAAAACTTAGAAGTAGTTTATCGGAACTTAAATGTAAATGTACAAACTCATCAATTTTTAGTAAGTGTATAAATCTCAAATTATTTTCATAATTCATCACTTGCATAAAACTGATTTTTCATTTTTTTTTTTAAAAAAAAGTCAACTTTCGGTCAACCGAAAGTCAACTTTCGATCAACAGAAATTTCACATTTTCGATCGACCAAAAATGTTGATTTGGTCAGCCGAAATTCCAACGATTTGATTTTTCCAACGGCTATACACTTTCGGTCAATCGAAATTGGTCAACCGAAAGTGAATGGTTTGGCTTTCTTTAAATATTCATCTTTTCTTGCATTTAATTTCAACAATTTACAAGAGCAATTAAAAGAGTGTATTTATTAAATATCATTGAGTTTACTTGATTTTTTATTATATTTCATTTATTACAAAGCATTTCTTGATTGATCAAACTAATTTTTCTACTATCTCATCAAGAATTTTTTTTGCAAAAAATTTTTCTCAATCTCATCTATTTTCAATTCTTAATAAAAGTTTCTTTGCCAACACTTATATTGAAGTGTAAATCTCTCTTCATACTTAACATGTATTATTTGTTGAGAGTAATTATAGGTTGAAAACTTTGATACAAAGATATAAATTATTTCATTATCATCATTCATCAAAGTTTACAACATAAACACTTCAGCTTTATACTCATCTACTTTCAATTCTTGATAAAAGTTTTATTTACCAACACTTATATTGAAGTGTAAATCTCTCTTCATACTTAACTTGTATTATTTGTTAAGAGAGATTATAGGTTGAAAACTTTGATACAAAAATATAAATTATTTCATTATCATCATTCATCAAAGTTTACAACATAAACACTTCAGCTTTATCATTTGTTATTTATTGAAGTGTTATCCCAATTCTCTAAATACTTGACTTGATTATATCACTTGTTAAGAGAGTTCTTTCAATTGTAAAACTATCATTTATACTTTAGTGATTTCAAGAGCCTTGTGAAAATTTGATTGTTATTAAAGATATGTGCGCCTTGTTGTAAGTCACCTAAAGATAAGTGCTCATTGTTGTAAGTCACTTAAGGATTGGTACTCCTTGTTGTAAGTTACCATTATAGTGCATTTGACCTTACTCGTGACGGAGAGCTTAATAACGGGGACGTAGAACACATTGTGTATCGAACTACATTAAATTGGTTTGTTATTTTTACATTATTGCACTTTACTTTACATTGCCATTTACATTATGCTATATTCATGCATAATTAATTCTAGTATCATACTTTGAAATTATATCTTGTGTATTGGATAGTTTTGAGACCAATTATCGAAAAAGTTTCAAAAATCAATTCATCCTCTATTGGTTAGTTATTCTTAGGTTATCAGAATTCTCTAGAAGTTGAAGGAAGCCACCATCACCGACATTATGAAATTATGTAGAAGAAGAAGAAGAAGAAGAAGCCACCGCCATTGTTGTCTATAAATTGTGGTTGAATATATGATGTATGGATAAAGTGAAGAATGTGGAGAAAAAATAGAAGGGAGCTGTGAGAAAAGAAAAAGAGAGAATGTGTGTGAATTGTGTGTATGAGAGCAAGAAGAAAAAGTGCGAAAGAGAGAGAGTGTGAGGCACTTTACTGTCTTGTGAGGAGAGAATTAGGGGAGAATATATATAATAGTGGTGAGAGAGAGAGAGAGAGAGATTGTTGGTCGAAAGTGATGCATTGGAATTTGTGCCACAAAATACAATTTTCATGGAAAACAAAGTCAAACAAATATTAAAAGATGGAAAATTTTAATATTTTTCAAGTAGAAAATTATACCAATCAAACAAAATTAATTGACAATTCTCGAAAAAATAAATTCTAGACAATTCAATTTTCTGAAATTTATTTTCTTTCCAACCAAATTCCATTCTTGCAACCAAACGGATCATATTGTTTTTACAAAAGGTCATCTATTGAACCTATTAAAAGGTCTATTTTAAGTGATGGGCTATTTTCATTTGTTGGAAGTCTAAGCCCAATTGGCTGGCCAGCTGTCACCTATTTGAGCCTTTGTTGGGTCATCTAGCACGATTCTTGTTGGGTTCCCTTTGGAAGTGCTTCTGCTTCAGAAGCATGTGCCTTTTTTTTTTCCCCTTGCATCAATGGTTTATTGTGGTTGTGCATGTTTTCCCTTATTAGTTACTTCACATCATGAATGCAAAACAATCTCAATTTATATGCTAAATAAACAGACTTCTGATTTTATTAAAAGATTTGTAAGAATAAGGATACACCACATACATGATCTTCGATAATTTGTGCTAATGTTCATGAGTCTGGTTTTGCAGAAGCTGGAGGTGTGGCCACAGACGCTGCTGGAAATCCTTTGGACTTCTCGAGGGGAAGATATCTTGACTTGGACACAGGCATATAGTTACAAATCAGAAGTTGATGCCGGCTCTCTTGAAGGCCGTTCAGAAGTCTCTGAAGGAGAAAGCTTTGTCCTTGTGATTTTAGTTATACAGCGGGAATGGGTATGTTTCTTGCTTCTTTTTACAGTTGTAACTGAGGGCATATTTTGGTCGACCATTGTACCTTCTTCTTAAAATTAGCAAAAGTCTATTTTTGAATAGCAATTGATGTTCCTGAATAGTTGCAAATCAACTTAATCATTAACTATTCTCCTTTCTCGTATTGTCCATGAAGAATCTTTAGACTTAAAACTGTTCTGATTTGCATTCTTTTGCAAATTATCTAAATTCTATCTGCTATACTCTTGTATGTCTGGTAAAAAATAAAGAAAATTGAATACGTTGAATAGTATTAAATAAGAAATTGAAACTAAAATCCTATTTATTCACTTGTGCTGCTACAAGATAGCTGCAAGTATACAAAAACTGAACCATGGTTGACAAACTTTACAGGTTGTTGGCAGATTGTGTCATAATCATTATGTGAACTTTTTAAACCTAGTCATGTTATTGAATAAAATACACCTAATGTGGTAAATGTGAATGAATGTCATGAGAAGAATATTTTAACATTGTGCAGTCTTTCAGTAATTTTGGACAATTGAACACCAGGCTTGTGCTGGGACAGAGGCTGGGGTTTGGGTAAAATAGAGTATAAAAAATTTCTTTCTACAATTCATTTTGCATCTGAGCTGAAAGCTACTCAAAAGAAGCCCCTATATCTGCCCTGATTATGGGTGGTGGTATACAAGAAATTGATAATCTCAAACCTGTAAAACAAATCATTGGGATAATGACTAGGATATGGTGAATGGTCTTTTGGAACTATCGCAAGGGAATATGTGGAGAAAGTGTTGAATAGATTCATCATAAATGAAGCAAAACTTGCGATATTCCTTTGGTTAGTCACTTCATTCTATTCAAAGAGCAATCATCTTGACAGAGCATGAGAGATCCTACATGGCTAAAGTATCATGTACATATGTTATTGGTAGCTTTATGTATACTATGATGTGTTTAAGTTCAAATATTGTACCGGTAGTGGGACTTGTTAGCAAATATATGAGTAATCCAGGGAAGCAGCATTTGGAGAAAATAAAGTGGAATTTTAGTTATTTGAGAGTACTATAGACCTAACTTGAGTTTCAGAGGTTGACTCGAGTTTATAAGGTTATATCGATATTGACATTGACAATGGGAAGATTAAACTCACTATGTGTTCACTTCACGTCGTACATTAGTTAGTTGGGTCTCAAGTTAGAGTAGATTGTTGCTCTTTCCACTAATGAGGCGTAATATGTTGCGGTGACAAAAACTAGCAAATAGATGATATGTTTACAATATTTCTTGAAAGAACGGGGTCAAAAACGTCTTTCATCCTTTTCTTCTGTTTATTATACGTATATATATTAAGGAAAATGAAAATAGGTTCACGGGCTGCTTCTGATGAGAAAGTGTTGACACGGACATTGGGCCCCTGACGTCTTTATTATGTAAAAAATGAACTGTGTCACGAGTGATTGAACTGATTCTTTTAATTAATTTAAGAAATTGACAACGTTGTACTTTAAAATGAATTTTATTTTGATAGTTAAGCACATTGTTATGTTAAATTTCTTTATTATTTGTTTTTAGCTACCATTTCAAAGCTATTAGTTTCAAAATTAAGAAGTCTATTCACCAAGTTCTTCTAACCAACTCATTCATTTCTGAGATAGAAAGTGTACTAATGGGCTGTTTGACCTTTTTTTTGTTTCTTGCAAAACTTCTCGGAAAAGTTATCTTAAAATAATTTCCTATAAAAACTTTTTTAATCGGATAAAGCACTCACAGAAAATCGTCCAGCTACATTTAAAAACAGTTTTTTAGTCACATAATCAATTTTTGACTTTTTAAAAATTCTTCCAAATGGGCCCTAAAACAGTTTACCAGAATTGACCAACATAGGTGGAGCAAAGATTTTGACTTTAATTTGTCAAAGTACGAAATATACCCAAGCATTTGAGGTTTGACTTTCGTTGTCGACAACTATTTTCTAATTTGCATGATTTAGTAACAATTTCTGATCTTCTAACTAAGAAAAAACATATACACACTTTGGAGAAAAAACATGATGAGAAAGATTAAATAAATTGACAACAAAAAAACATTATAAAAACTGGTTTCAGTGAAAAAAACAAAGAGAAAAATAAAGCAGACACTAAAAATGGCATGTATGCTGATATCCATGACACAAATATAGAGATATGCAAGTACAAACTGCACGTGAACTATCAAATAAATTCAAGGAGTTAAATGCCATTTTTTGATCAATTCCAGCCAGTAATTTGCCAGAGGCCTTGAATCTTTTGAATTATTAAAATAGTGTGCAAAAAATTATGCAGAGAAGAGAGTTTAATTTCGTAGAACGCATAGAGGGATCTTCGAGTTTCTTCAATGAAGAACAAAGGTTGCGAAATTGAAGCAGTAGGCATAAATTACACAATCCATACACACAAAAGAGAGATTTTTAGCACAAGAAGCAGCAAGAAAATGAACCCAAGTTTGTGCTCAAAGATGTTAATTCAAGAGCCAAACCATGGTAAATTCTTGCCACTGTTGGCCCTGTTAGAAATCGAACAAGGTTATACAACACGATATGAAGTATTGATCACAACAATAAAAATACAAGAAACAATAATTTAATTTGGCAAAAAAAAAAATTAGAGATTTTATTCAACTATAATGGAGAAAAATTACAACAATATCGTGTTCCAACTTGCTAGTGCAATTTGTTAGTTAGACTCTTAGTTATGTACAATTACTCCAATTTCAACTATAATACAGTTGCAATTTTCTCTTTCAGAACATTTTGAAAAATATTATTCGAAAGATGAAGATGAATTTGTCAAAGTGCCTTTCAATTCTTACGTTATTTCTTCTACGTCGTCTAAGTTGTGGACATCTTGTGAAATCTCAACAACATATTATTCAAATCCATCTAGGTGTGTATTGCTCGCATCTTTACCCAACACAACAAGAATTTAGTGCTGCGATCCAAATGCAGAATGTCATATTTCATGGTTTCCATCATGAACAAAGGAAATCTCAAACAAATCAAACCAAAGCTCCTATACCACTTGTTGGGGACGAGACGAGATATATGACACGATATGATATATTCATCGCAAACAACAAGAACACAAGAAATAAGAATTTAATTTAGTAGATGAATTTGAAATTTTATTCAACTGTAATGGAGAGAAAATTACTGCAAGTTAGAATTGTGTAGGAACACAATATTGTTGTAATTTTCTCTCTCCATTCTAGTTGAATAAAATATCCAATTTCTCTACCAAATTAAATTCTTGTTTCTTGTGTTTTTGTTTTTTGCTATCAATACTTCATAGCATGTTGTATACCTCGTCACTTCTCAAACAAATGGTATCAGAGTAGCTTGTTAGAAATAGAAGAAGGATTATGTATGCTCTGATACCACTTGTTAGGAACCGAATAAGGTTATATGACACGATATGAAGTATTAGTCACACTAACAAGGACATAAGAAACAAGAATGTAATGTGATAGAGGAATTGGAGATTTCGTTCAACTTAATGAAAAGAGAAATTACAACAATATCGTGTTCCTACACAATTTTAACTTGTAATAATGAATTAACTTGTAGAGAAGAGTCTACTATTTATAATGGTACATGTCAAACCTTAATAACAATCATAAAGATGAAAACTAGGTTAAAAACGGGTAGAATAAATAAAACAAGGAAAGAATCGGACGACAAAGCCGCTCGAGCACCTGCAAGCATCAATTGAGCCAGCAGGTCCTCTATTGAAAATTTCATCTCGTTGCTCGAGTGTTCGCTAACAGTAGGCTAGTACCGTCAACCCTTTTTTCCTCCATGAACCCTATTTAGAAGTGTTCAAGGCCCAATATACCAAATCACACAAAATCTAGATGAATTTGGATCACAAAATCCAACAGGCACAAGTGGTACCGGAAAGTCCTCATTGCTTGAAATTCTTGCTGGAGAAGTTACACCACAATCCATATCCGTTTATGTGAATCAAAGGCCACTCGATAAAGCCCGGTTCAAGAAGATTTCTGGCTATTTTACTTAGAAAGATGCACTGTTTCCACTCTTTACTGTTGAAGAAACCTTGATGTTTAATTCTAAATTAAGGTTACGCGAGGCAGGAATTGAGCTTGAAGGTGAAGACCTTGATTCACGAACTGGGCATAAGTCATGTATCCGGAGAGTGAGTAAGGGACGACAAGGTCCAAGGGATTTCTGGTGGAGAGAGGTGGCGCTTGTTCATTACCGTTGAGGTGATAAATGAACCTAAAGTGCTAATTCTTGATGAACCAACTTTCGAGCTTGACAGTATTTCATACAAGGGAATGCAGTTCGGTCTGGACGGTTTGTACCATATTTTCAGCTCAAACCATTTCATGAGGTTTGGAATTTTTTCAAACCTAACCAAACAATTTTATTTTTCGACCTAAACCAAACGAAACCATAATTTGCGATTTGGTTAAGCAGTTTACCTATCGATATTATAGTAATATATTTAAAACAAGTTAACATATAAGTGTAAGCAAGAACTAATAATGTTAAATGTTAAATTACATTCATATTTTCCATGAAACTTGTAAAATTATTTTCGAAGTTGGTTGCTTATAGATGTTAATAGAACGAATACATATTTCTTCCTTTTTATTTACATTTTCTTGTTTGCCTTTCATATTGTAGCATAGTGATTGGTAAAGGCAGAGTCACATTCAGTTGTTATAGTTTGGTTAAAACTCTTTTCTTCTTGTTAATGAGATGAAAAATAAGGACTGAACAAGATATGTTTATATGTACAAAGATTGATAGAGTTCATGCTTATTGGAAATTGACGAATTTCATCTCTAACTACTTTAAGAAAGTAGAAGGTAGTAAAACTAGTTGGAGAACTTTAACATTTTAACACAATCTATATGTTCTGTTCTTCATTCTTTCCAAACCATAAACAAGTTCATTAATCACTTAGGCACACAAACAATCATTATTCTATCCAAATCACAATTCATAAGTGTATAATAAGTTCAAAAATAACAAATAAAAGAAAGAACAATGGAAAAAATAGCTTGAATGAGAATCTGAGATATACTGAGAGCAAAGAGAGAAAGAGACGATTGAAGTAGAAATCAGCAGACTAACCGGCAAAAGTTGACTGACGCATTGCGATGAAGAATCTCAATTCTTGAGCAATGTCAATCAAGCATCCAATGTTTGAGAAATGAGAGTTTAGGTTAAGGCTTCTAAAAATTTGGGCATGATTTGTCATCTTAGTTTTGTTGAATTATGATTTGGATTGTCGAAAATATATGTTTTTTTTTTCCATTTGATGTGATTTGAGAATAATTTTAGTTTAGGTTAGACATTGGGTCAGCTTGTAAAATCATGGGCCAATAATGATGAACCTAATTTACTTTATATGATTATTTCAGTAGATTGGTTGTAATATATATTGGTAAATTGGTTTTTTTGTTTTTTCTGAAAAGTGAAAATTGTATATAAAATTAATTTTTTTTTTAAAAAAAAAGGTTTTGTTTGGTTCTGTATTGTGCGATTTTTGAAAATTGAAACCTAAACAAAACAATTTTGAAACAATTTGATGGGAAAAAACCACAAGTCCATGTGGATTGGAACCAACTGTTTTGATTCGATTTGTGGTTATTGATGTGCTTAAGGCTATGGCCGAACCTTGGGGCCGGACAATAATGCTTAGCATCCACCAGCCAGGATTCAGAATTGTGAAACCATTCAATTCCATTCTCTTGTTGGCTAATGGCTCTGTCCTGCACCATGGATCAGTGGATCTACTGTCTATCAACTTGGGGCTAATGGGATTAGTCCTTCGTACTCGTGTAAATGTGGTCAAATTCACCTTAGAATCTGTTGACCCCAAAAATTATATCAATGATGTGGCCAACAGATCTCAAAACCTCTCACATTCACGTAAACTAAATCCCAACACACTTGGACAAGTCGCTAGTTAAACAGTCGAGCCGGTTAGAGGAATAATTTAGGGCATGGGAAAGCTTAGAATATGAGCCTCCAATCAGTAAAAAAGGGGGGTCGGCTTGGGAGTAGAACACTAAAAGTATATATCGTAAGAATCTAGGCTTGAGAGTCCAAACTTGCATTAACTCCAAATGGCACTAAGTGTGAGCTTCTATACTTGAGTAAGATGAATGAGGCCCGTCGGATGATAGGACACGTGGCCTTGTCAGATCGATTGGCCTTTCTAGTCGCATGCTTCAATTAATCAATCAAGGCATTAAATGTTAGGACCCATATTGCATCTATAAGTCGGGATTTGACTGTGTAGGTGTGTAGGTGTGGCGTTGGATTGCGAATTGTCTTGTCAATTATTTCATCACAAGATCTATCAAGGATCTTGCAATCGTCTTGTCGTGATCGGCTCATACGTGTGGATCTACCTAAAAAGAGTTCGGTCCAATTTCGTTCTACGAAAAAAAGGGGTCGCCTGTATAGGATAGGATTGTCAGCGTCATGTAAGCCGTGGGCCCCTGAATCACCACGCAGCTTAATCAATGCCACGTGTGGCCTTTAATATATCTTATGGGTAACAGAATCCATTGAAGCAATTAAACACAAGCATAATATGCAGAAAGAAACACAGTCCCATTTGCCATCAATTCCACCAAACAAGAGAATTAAAGGTGAAACCAGAACCGGCAGATGTACTATGCAACAACTCTTTTAGCAATCCAAGGTTACGGAAGAAGAATTTATTGATTCTGAAATTGATTTTCGAACTGGTTTCACCAATTCCAGATTGCGCAAACCGTAATTCTCAGGCATAGGTTCTGGAAAAACATTTACAGAAGCAAAGAACTCTTCGTGTGCAGGACAATCCAAATGCTAGTATCTGGGATAATCTTGGCTCAATTTTTTATAATCTCAAAGACAATTTAGTTGGTGCAGAAGAAAGAGTGGGACTATTTGCATTCATCTTGACATTTTTGCTCTCAAGCACCACAGAAGCTCTGCCAATTTTCTTTCAAGAGAGGGAAATACTAATGAAGGAAACCTCACACGGCAGTTACAGAGTATCATCCTACGCCATTGCTATTGGTCTTGTTTACTTGCCATTTCTATTAATTTTCGCAATCTTATTCTCAGTACCGGTATATTGGCTGGTGGGATTAGGGTCAATCACAATTTCATGGCTTTCATCCATTTCTTGCTGCTAATTTGGTTGATTCTCTAAACAGAAAATTCAGTAGTGGTATGTTTCAGTGCACTGGTGCCAAATTTCATTGTGAGGAATTCAGTAATGTCTGCAGTTAATGGTTCATTCTTTCTGTTTTCCGGATACTCCATATCGAAGCATGGGATCCCAAATTACTGGATTTTCATGCACTATATTTCGTTGTTTAAGTATCCATTTGAAGGGCTGTTGATAAATGATTTCTCAAATTCGATAGTGTTTGGATTACATGTTTGGAACATGTATAGTGAGCGGTGAAGATGTGATAAAAGAAGAAGGCTATGGAGATGAGAAAAGTAGATGGAGGAATTATGTGATAATGGTGTGCTTCATTTTGGTTTACAGGTTTGTTTCTTATCTCATTCACAGGTGTAGATGTTCACACAGAGGATCCTCATTTGAATGAATGCGACCCTGACCAATAACTCAAAAGATCTACTGAGTCCCACATCACCAAGTTAAAGTTCTATTTGTAAGATCATAGCATTTCAAAAATCATCTTTTTACAAGTATGTTTGAATTGTGACTTCTATTCATAAGTCAGAGTAGTCGTCCCTATGCAAGTTCATTCCTTTCCTTTTTTCTTGGGCAATTCAGAACCATGTATTTGCTGAATTGCCTAATTGTTGTTGGCCTACGTCTACGAGCAAAGAAAAGAACAAAATTCTACCATAATGAGAGAATACCATAGACTACAAACTACTCTATCCCCAAACTCGAAAACTTCAAAACTTATACACAAAATATCCAAACCTTTCTATGTATAACCAAAATCCTAGTACCATCTAGTATAACATTTTTTTTAAAATTTATATTTTTCCCAAAATAAAAAGCATGTATTATTTAATCTCATCTTTTGGAAATTGTTGCCTTCAAACCATGCTTCATAGTGAGTATTGCAGAAATACTAGGAACAATATTCTGACCATCCAATATGCGAACATGGAAATTATGTATCATGGTGGCTGCAACAGCTTTCATTCTAGTAAAAGCCAATTCTTTGCCAGGGCAGGTCCATGGTCCTGAACTGAATGCAAGAAAGTTGTTTGATGCCACATGTTTAATCCCTCCTTTATCTGATAACCATCTCTCCGGCTTGAATTCGAGGCAATCTTCTCCCCATATCTCTGCATTTCGGCCCATTGCGTACGAGCATAGCATGATTTTTGTCTTTTTATCAACTTTGTGTCCACTTGGAAGAATATCTCCTTGAAGTGGAACCCTGAGCAGAAATGGACCGGTTGGGAATAGTCTTAGTGCTTCACATAACGCACCATGCAGATAAACTAGTTTTCCTAGCTCTTGTACATTGGAAAAGATGTGTTTTTGGGATGCATTTTCTGCAAGATTTTGCTTAATTTCTTCGAAGATCTTGTTTTCGACTAAAGGATTTTTGGAAATGAGCCAGAAAAACCAAGTTAATAGTGCACCAGACGTGTCCCTTCCAGCAAAAAAGAGAGTCATGAGGTTGGCAATCAAGGCCCTGTTTACATGTTCTATGGATCCTTCATTTCCTGCCTCCAGTAGATAAAATTTCAACACGTCGAAATTCTCTCCACCTAATTCTTTATCCCTTGCTTCTTTGCTTGATAATTCGCGTTTCACTGATAAATAGTTGCTTAGTATTTCATTGAAGGTTTTTGAAGCTTCAGCCAATTTCTTTTCCTTTCCAATCCTTAGCCACCTTTGCAACTTCCAGAGTCTTTCGGGCAAGATGTGGCGATAAAATACAGCTTCACCTATATCGTCCATGGCCTTCAACAATGGACTATCGGGTAGTTCAATGCGAAGAGAAGCCGGATCAAATCCAGTGGCCATAATGCAAGTTGCATCAAGCATATATCTATTGAACAAAGTTTGCAAATCTAGTACTTGATTATTTTTCAAAGAATGTTCAAGAATTGGAACGAGGCCTTTTTCCAAAGTATATTGAATTATCTTTGGAGTGGACTTGTGGTACTGATTTTCCCTGAAGAAAGCTTGAGTCAACTTCTTTTCCTCCTTCCATTCGTCGAGATCTTTATTGAAGACCGCATCTCCAAGAAAGTCGAAAACATTTCTGAATTCTGATCCTCTTTGATACATTGAGAACTTTGAGTTCATAATGTATTGAACATTTGATGGATCACTAGTGACTAAAGTGTCAATGTTTGTAAACCAAGAAGTTTTGAACAAAATGGTGTCATTGTTTTCTGCTAAAACTTGTGTGATTTTGTCATATATTTTGTGGCTATTGAAATACACGGTAGGCATCATTTTCACAAAAGGCCAGTTCCATGGGAGGCCCTTTGAGGGGACTAAGAACAAAACAAAAAGAATGCAGAAAATAAGTGTTAACACGATGGTTTCAAGAAATCCCATCTTTCTGTTGTGTTTTCAAGATATAGCATAAACCATGACTATTTATAGAGCTTAAATAAAAATATTAATTGATTTTTGAACAATTCAAGCCTCCAAATTAAGTTGGAACAAGTTGACTTTTTGTAGTCAACGCTTTTTTTCTTTTTTTTTTGGCCTTTTTTCTATTTCTGTGTTCTTTGAATTGCTTCTTGAATCGTGTAATTCAAATTTCAAGTCTACAAATAGGGACTTTCTTCAATAAAATTTTATTTTATTTGTCAGCTCAGTCAAATACCAGTTGCCAATAAATGTTGGAAAAAAAAAGAAAAGAAAAACCCTTATATTTGAACAACTTGGACGACCCGGCAAGTATATATATATATATATATATATATATATATATTGTAACTCATGATATCATAATACACTTTATTATTATTGTTATTATTTTTTTATAGGGAGTAATTAATATAAGAGTTACAACTGACACTACATAAAGAGGTCAACAATTTTGTATGGGATACTTGAGATTCTACTAGACAACCTCTAGTGTGTGTGTGTAGAAAATAGTATTTAAGTTTTGTCAAATATGGTTTTGAGCAACAATAAAAGCCTCATTCGATATTCTCCATATGATCGTGTATGTAGAAGGAAAAATAGCTGTAAGCTCAAAGAATTATATCTTGGAATCATATTGAGTTACTATTACTAGATAAAGAAGTATGTTTCTTATTTCCATGAGTTTTTAAGTTTTTCCTCGTTTTTCCTTAGTTTTAGACTATTATGATAATCTTAATATGAATAGTAAGAACAAGATCTAAGTAGTATCATGATTATGTTCTGCAATTGCCTCTTCGAGGAGTCTCCACATCATAAAATGGCCCTATTGACCATAAGATCTAGTACAAAAGTATTACTATCTTTGTGATTCCGAAAGTTAGGTCCTATGTTGATGCCCTAAAGAGGTTGTTTTGGGCTAGAATACAGCGTATCTCAAAGTGGTCATCATTCCCCCCACTATGCTAATTTTAAAATATTTGCTTTTTTTTTTAATTTAAACAATCAATATGTTTACTAGACCTGTAATTGGGTTAAGAGAAATTCATAATTAGGGTTTTTGTGAGCCCCATTTTTTAGGAAAAATAAATTTTGTAATAATGATTTTTTAAAAAAATGTGTAGTTAAAAGTAGAAGAAAAATTTGGATTTACGTGTAAAATTATTTTATCAAAAGAATATATAATTGAATTAATCGTATCTAGGGACGCCAAGTTACAAAGTTCCATGATCCATTGTTATCTAATATTTTAATTGAGTCAGTGAGAAGTTGTAAGTAGTTGTTGAGTGCAAGTCTTTCCACGGCAAAATTGAAAGTTGCTTTGGCCTGAGTGCAAGTCTTTCCACGGCAATATTGAAAGTTGCTTTGGCCTTTAAAATAAAATAATACATTTTCGCATTATTAACAGTTGATATGCTACTTCAATTCCTTTTTGTTTACATGAATCGTGGAACGCTCAACTTTTATTATGACTATTGACCAAGACAATAATACTTTCGTCCAACAATTTCATTTGAGACACATTCTAAATAGACATCGACTTCACATGCCTTCTTACAATCCAAATTGGATATAAAAAATTGGCACTCAAATTTTTTGTTGTTCCTCTAAAGGCATTGCATAGTTGACTCGGAACAAGCATGTAGAAGAGATGATATGGAGCGCTTGTTGATCACGCGTGACTTGTTGCTTAACTGGCTGTCACATTACCTTCCTAGTAAGTAGAGACATGATATATAATTACATGCATGAAAGAATGTCTTCTATTGTTTGCATGCATGAAAGAATGTCTTCTATAGTTTGCATAAATTGATGCTCAAATTAACTCGAAAGTATAGAAACTAATTCAATAATTTTATAAATAAATTGAAGCAAAGAGATGATTTTTTGATAAAGAAACCTGTTTGGGGTATTTGTGCCACGCTACAAGAAATTTTGTGTTTTCCCTACAAAATTTTTAGACACAAATTGAATTTTGTATACGGAGTTCACTTGTCCCCATAAAGGGACATTTCTTAGGGCTACGACGTATTTCAAAATTTTCAATAGTGTGATGACTTGTGCCGACAAAAAAAATTTATTTTTTCTCGACAAAATATTTGAAAGATAACATATATCTTTTGTCGACAAAAATATTTAACATAGGCTAATAATTAAGGAAAATTCTATGTATACATAATGAACATTATAATTGTGTCCATAATATACACATGGCGTCCCCCTATTGGGGGGGTCGTCTGTCGCGTCAGACAACCCTCCAATAGAAAGTTGTCATGTGTACATTAAGTGTACATTATGTACACATATCACATCTTAATAATTAAGGAGAAAAATTCAGTTTTTTATTTGTATTTTAGCGGGAAAATATTACAATTCCTCAATTTCAATCCAAATAATATTACAATATTGGCTAATTCGCTCAATTATTGCTACGGAATCCCCAAATCTATGCTAATTCAATCACACAAATCGCCTTCAACAGCTTGAGTAAACCCTAAAAATCATCCATTCTCCCTCCCAAATCATCTTCAGATCTCTAGATTTCTCCTACAGCTATAAGTCGTATACATTCAACCAACAACCCCTTTGGATTATGCCGCTAAAGCACACTGAAGGGGATGGGTAACAAGCACTATTCATAGGCTACTGAAACGGAGGTCAATTTCGCATTCGCTGCAGCGTAATCTTCATCCTTCTTTGTGCAGCAGATTTGTGGGTGTTGTTCCTAAAATTCATAATTTCTATAGATCAAAGGTAATATTACATTATATGTGGATTATTTTACCAATTTTGTGAATTGCTAGATATGTATTAGATATAACTTTGATTCTCTGCGTAGGAAATGTTTGAGAAAACGAGTAAAAGGAATTTTTATGTTTGGTCAGTGATGATATCTGAATATTTTAAGAAGGATGATGTTGATAGGATGAGTTTTGAGGAACTTGATTATTTGGAATTCGTTGATTTCTGTGTACATGCTAAGGTTTGAGAAATGAGGAAGAGGTTAAGACCTATGAGCTCAAGAAAGGTGATTTCTCTGTAAAAATGACCAATTTTTGTGCTAGAATCATATCTGTTATTCTTCTCGACAGTAGTGATGAATTTGTTTCGTTCTTGTTTACAAATATTCTTGCAAATTCCATATTTGTATTGTTTTAAATCAATAATGTTTCAAATAATCTTTATTTACAATCACAATGCAGAGCAGTTCAATTTTTATTTTTGCCTCTCGTTAATTGCTTCAGATGTAAGTTGAATAACAAACTGTCTTAGAGATCCAATTTATGATGCTTGTAGGGACGACTTCGTGGGCTAAAGTTTTTCCCTACAACCCTTTAGAGACGAATACAATTCGTCACGTAAATTTTCCCTCGACAAAATTATTTGTCTGCTAAAGCTACTTTTAGCCTACGAAATGATTTTGTGTTTCCATGCAAATTATGTTGTCGACTAAATTATGATTTTCAATTTTTTTGTTGAAAATTTTTTATAGGCTAAGGTATACATATTTTGTTGGCTAAACCCTACTTTCGTCTACAAATATATTTTCACGAGCAAAACGTATTTGTAGAATATATTTCTCTCAACAGTGAAAGAATGAGGAAAACATATTTGTAGAATATATTTGTCTCAACAATGAAAGAATCCGTTGGGAGAAATTAAATTATTTTTATATATTTTATTTGTTCTTTATATTGTATTAATATTTTTAACTTCATTCAAAATAATATAAAGATGCAAAAAGACAATAAATTAATTAAGGCATTCAGTGTCTACCATTGTAACATTGAATCAAAAACATTGCACAAAAACACAAGTAAAAAGCATTCACTAAGTATGATTATATGTATTATTATGTACCTAAAAAAATATAATTATTTATTCTCATGAATTGAATATGCAATTGATCCTCACAAAATTGTGCTCCTCTTCAAAGTTATTTTCTTCGTCCTTGATAGCATCATGGATAATTGAAAATTGGGTAAGGTCCACAAGGAGGCTCCCATTATGCCAAACCAAGCTAGAAAGGAAAAAGAAAACATTAACATTACCAATTCCCCTTCGAGTTGCACAAATCCTAAAAAGCAGAAAATTTAAAGCTCAATCAATTGAAATTTTCATTATCAACAAGAAAAAAATTGCATTTAACAGTTTCTTACTGAAGCTAACGCATCTTATAGAATTCCTCAAAACCTGCAATATAGATGCTGATAACAATTACAACTTCTTGCAGTTGTCCTGCCAATTCTGACAATTCAGTAATGCCCAAAGCCAATACCCCAGCTTAGTGGCGGACCCAGCAAAAAATTTCAGCACGGACGGATCAAATGTTGATGGTTAATCATTGACCGTCAAGTCAGAAATAGAGCATCACAAAACTGTGGAAAGAAAATTAACAGTAAATAACATTTTCTTTGGAAGATTTCATCGAAAAATTCCCAGAAACCGTTGGATTTGATCAGCCAATCTAAAACCATATGAATCAACAAATAACCAATTCCAATTTCATCTTAACTTACGAAAATATATGAACCTTCGATTCCTCAGTCAGAATCCGACCCCAGTATCTCCGATCATCAATCCCCATAATTGCCAAATGCTAACCCTTGACATACAAGTCTTTCCAGTTCTCGTATCTAACCAGACTTTCTACACAAAATCAAATTCAACAATCCCCATCAACACATTCAATCAATATACATCTTCATTCAAGCCAAAGCACACAGGAAAAAGCCAAATGTACAGAGGATTTGCTTCACAGAGGTTTTACCACCTCTCACATGAGGTGGGTCCCATGTGGGATTGACCTGATTAAAATATGGGCAAAAAATACCGACCCCACCCCCCTTGTGAGTATTTTGTAGGGGTTCTGTGAACCCCTATAATGTAAGCACCTCTCAAGCACACAAAACCAACATTGAAAATTAAAAATGCAATTTCTTTTCTAGAAATTTCATCAAGAATTAAAAAACAAATTTCCCTATTTCCTTAAGTCATTTCCAAACTCGATTTCCACGTGAAACCATTGAAACAAAAACTTTTAAACCCAATATCACAAATATAAAATGACAAAAAATCCATAAGAAACTTTATGCGAAGTAATCTTTATATGGATTTTTCCATTTTTTAATGTAATTTTTTGCGAAAAAATAAAAATCAAAACCAATTATACACTAGAACACAAGCATCACAGACAATATTAAATGCAATTTTATGAATAGAAATCTAAAAACAAAAGAACTAAAAGAGGGAAAAAAAGAAGAAGAAAAAAACCCTAATGTTGATCAACGCCGTTCCTTCCGGCATGACAATTTACATACAAAGTGTACAAATAGTTTTAAGGGAAATTACAAAAAATTAGGGGTTTAAAATAGTTTTTAAAAATCAGATCCAAAATTTATTTATTCAAAAATCAGGTAATATATTAAAACATCAATCTTAATTTGTCACTCTCTCCTCTCTCTCTCTCTCTCTCTCTCTCTCCTCCCCTCCCTTCCCTTCCCTTCCCTTCCCTCTCTATATTTTCTCTCTCTAAACCAATCCATCGCCTCCTTCCCTCCCGTCGCCGCCGCCCGCCTCATCGCCCAAACCCATCACCACCCTCAATCCATATCGCCGGTCAGAAGGAGCTCGAATTGCGACGAGTTGCGGCGACAAAATACTGTGCGATGGCTTCGATTTTGAGGGGTGGATATGCGATTTTGAGGGATGGTGGTGGAGGTAGTTTTTGAAGTTTTTTTTGGACCTGTGAAGGTGGTTTTTGAGGTTCTTTTTTTTGTTGTGGATTTGCGATTTTGAGTGGTGGATCTGCGGTTTTGAGGGATGGTGGTGGAGGTGGTTTTTGAGGTTTTTTTTTTT
>CAIGRB010173970.1:0-35016 GCA_903798255.1 Fraxinus quadrangulata
AAAAAAAAAAATTAACCGGGGCGGTAAACGGGGCAAATCCCCGCCCCGCCCCGCCCCGCCCCGCCTAATGTGGGGCGGGGCACGGGGCGAGACACGGGATTGTCTCCGCGGGGCGGGGTGGAGCGGGGGTGCCCCGCCCCACTGCCATCCCTACTTCTAATCACATATATTGTATATCAAGAAATACATGAGGTTAAAAACTCCCTACCGCTCATGTGGCAAGAGTACCTTAGTGGGGAGGGTTCTCTTGCCACATGACCAGTAGGGGGAGAGTTTTCTTGTCACGGGCAGTAGAGAGTTTTTATCTAATCAACTAAGGATAGGAGATCAGGTCTTTACATTTATATATTCAATTCATCTTATCAAATTGAATTTATTGTTGACCAATTTTATGAAAACTGACTAGATCAATTCGGGAACCACGTCCAAAATTTTGTTCAAATAATGCAAGTAGCTGAAAATTTAAAACTTGTCAAAATAACCACAAAATCGATTGGTTCGTCTCCAAAATTGTTTATTATTTACTTCATCAATTTATCTCCGATTCGATCCTTTTGCCCTTACCCCTTATAGGACAGGTTGCTAAAACATTATTTTCGATACATCTTGCTTAGTGAGCACATTTATTATTTACTTCGTTTTGCCTCTAGTTCAATCATTTGGCCCTTTAAGCCATACAAGACAGGTTTTTAAGCATTATTTTCGCCACGTCGTGCTTAGTGAGAAATCACGAGAATACACTCATACAATCCCGTAAATTGTACGGTACCGAATCAACATTAAAAAACTAATGTTTTGTCGATGATATTGTTCAACCCTATCTTATATATCTTTCCAAACATGCCCTCAGCACCTCCCGTTGCTGTTCAATAATGAGATGTGAACACTGCCAGAAGTTTGAAAAGCAGATCAGGTGATGTGTGAAAGCATCAAAGAGACACATTCTGAGATTGGCATTGTTTACAGTTATCGGTTATGTCTGATCCTTACCCTTAACTACAGTTACATTTCAAAACCCGTGTTGAAAATTGCAGTACCCATCTGGCTGTCCTGTCTCCCTGATTCTCTTAAACAACCCCCACCCACCCTGATGACTACAAAATTTGAGTCCTGCTGATGATAATAGTAGAAATGCATTATTTTTTTCGCGAGCAGGTCAATTGAGCTTCGGCCGACTACCCGTTTTCACATCACTACATTCAAATGAGCATGATTAAAGAAGAAAGACGAGTGAAAAAGATTTTGATTACCTCATCAAATTTTATCTAGTCGAGCATATAGGGTATGCTCTCTAAAATGATCAAGGACTACTTCTTGTAAAGAGCTTTTTGAAAAAATTATATTGTATCAGTTTCATTTAAAAGCTCTTCTAGTCGAACAAAATACTTCCAAAAAATTATTCAAATGTGTGCAGCTTTTTTGCCTTTAAAATAACTTTTTAACTTTTTAAAAGTCTTGCCAAAAGGTCCTAAACCATGTACCATGCGCTTCTAATTGGAGATGTAACAAATGCTTGTAAGTGGCAACAAAATTTGGTTGAATTACTAAAAGCCAAACTCATCATCCAAAGGAGTATATTCTCAATGAAGAATTTTCATTAGATAAGAAGATAAACAAATAAATGCCCACTTGAGAAATCTAGTGATCACTCATTTTCAAGATTTTATTTTTTAACAACATTTCCTTGGTTTCATCAAATGCCATTACCACTATAACGACCACCATTATTTTACTTTCCACCAGCAATTTGGTAGGTTAAATGCAGCTAACATGACAAACAAGATAACACAGCACTGAATTCACAGCTCATATAAATAAAAAATGAAGCACAGTCTAGCCCTGGCAGACGTTAAATTGAACGGTACCAAGAAATATAATCTTGTCTATTTCATTGTCCATTCCTGCTGGTACCAATCATGTCCCAGATGAACCTGCCGGCAAATCACTCTTCCAAGTATTTTTTTCTATTATTATTGAATTTGAACACACAACCCATAGTTGCGGAAAATAACATAGGACACTAATACAAAGATGACAAGATTTTCCAACAAATACCCACCAGCAGCATTAGCACCGCAAATCCTCACAAGAACAGGCCAAAAAGTGCTAGGTCCCACAAAATTTGGTATGCAAAAATATTAGACCCTACTGGAAAGTACAAAGAACAAGATTTCAATTTCTTTTCTATTTTTAATACTATTTAGTGATGTACAATCCTCTCTACCAAATAAGCTAGTAGAAATAATGAAAGGTGCATGTATTTAATGTAGAGAAAGAAGACGAACAGTAAAAACGTACTCATGCTTCACAAGATAACAATGAACAGGCAAAAACATTATGAAAATGGGTAAATGGTGTCGATTTATTCAGAGTTCTTAAAACTTCCATCAGTACAAATATACAGATGGTAAACCAGCAGAAGCTACTGGGGAACAACATTCAAGTTAACTTCTATACCACTACGACTAAGCCTAACTCCATAAATACTACCACTGCGACCCAGTTTTTTTTTCCCTTCAACCTTTCATGATCTGTTAGACAAAGGATCTTGTCATATACGTAAGTCACAAGCTCTGTTATGTTACAGATCATTAGTCTACTGTCTACACTTGCTGCCTAATGTTTTTACAAGTAATGGTAATGGGAAATATGAACATTACCATCACCATGTAAAACTGAAAGTACCTATGATTTCTTCACCTTTCCTAGTATAATCAAGTAAGCTCATTAGTCCCAACGGATTGTTATTGCTCGTCTAGGGTTTAACTTTCACCCATTCATATCGTCCAGGAAGGGGTTTGTCATTCACCGGATCGAAGTTGTACCTGCAGAAAAATCCACTCAGGACATCAATATACTGGTGAACTGATATATCACAAGTAAATAAATGGGAGAATGCCTGAAGTGTAAATTTATACTTCTGGATAAATTGAGTCTGCTGCTGCTTTTCTTCACCGGCAAAAAACTCGTCCATTTCACCTGCAGTTGGGATGTGCCTTAGCATTGGATTTTGTGCCCTGCTACTGGCTGCATTATGAGTGGTGGGCCAGTTACTTGAACCCGGAGTCTGGATAGTGTTTGGATCCCTGATCAAACTGCACGGGGTACTCTCCCTAGTGGTCCTGTAGTGTTAAACACATCAGCAATATATGTTACTGGGGAACAAACCAAAAAAATTAGTTCCATTGTCATGTTTCGCGCATAGAAATTTAAGATCAAGGCGCAAGGCTACTGCATATAACATTACTATTCCGTGAAACCCCTATGCAGCAACCATTTATGAGTAAGCTACGTATTATGGTACACAAAACGCAGCTGATAAAGAAAGCACAAAAAAGTTATTTTGCCGCCGATCTTCACATCAGACGGGAGAGGAGCAGGTTCTGAATAGACACCTATTCAATTTCTTAACACAATTAGATAAGATTATGTTCCTGGGAGAGCAAAATACTCTATTGAGAATCAAAATTGAAAACCATAGCAGAGCGAAGGAAGATGTTAAAGAAAGAATTTAACTCAATCAACGACGAAATTGTTAAGAATTTAATTGAAGGCAACGGCAAAATTAACCTTTAATACTAAATTGGACAGACTAATATCCCGAATGCAATTTTTTTACCATAATCGACAAACAACTGAAAAAGGGAGGACACTTTCCTCAAATAAAATCAACAAGGCACACAATGCTAGTCAATGGCGTCATGACAAAATTAATATCTAGTTGTTTGTGTAGTACAAAATAACGCTGCAGATTTTGAGAATAGCATCGTGACAAAATATCATAATAAAATGATTATGGTAGGTTAAATTGGAGGAGCTGACTTAAATAATAGAGTGCTTAGTTCTGTCTGATATTAAAGATAAATAAGCAATTGACGGAAGTTTTTGGATCACAAACTGTCATGATATGCAGAATTTAAAATGGTACCTTGAATCGTAAATGAAAATAAAGTCAAACTCGAGAGCGCTCAATAATGAAAAAATATCAATTCCTCTCGGACAACTGTACACCAGAAAAACTCGAAAGCAAGACATTTTCGGTAAGAACTTTATGGTAATAATTACTTATCCATAAGTAGCAAAATCTACCAACGGGGCTTGAACAGAAAATGTGCAGTCAACGACAGTGAAATTATCACTATCTTCACACCCAGACATTGTGAACAAGCAGGATCATAAGAGAGGACATTTCAAATTTCTAGAGTTCATGATTCACTTAATAATCCTAATCCTTTACCCCAAGATTTTCCCAGTAATTAATTTGTAAATAAAACTTAAACCAAGTAGTTTCCAGCCCCCGAAAATGGAAGATTTGAAACAAAATAAAGAAAAATTGCTCACATAATCTATTTTTTCTCCAAAAGGAAAAAAGGAAAGAAAGAGAGAAAAAAGGAATTTGAAACATGCAACACGATGAAAATCAAAAAAAAAATAAATAACAAATAACAGTTCAAAAATCAAGTGGCACTAGTGCAGAAGGCAATAAAAAGTCCTAAACAAATTAATTAAAAAATTAAACATGTTAACATACCAAAAAACTCATTCTTCTTTTAAATTCAACAGGAAAAATCCCCAAATTTCCCTAATTATAATGAACAAATTAACCAAAAAGATTGAATCTTTAAACATGCAAAACAGAAAATTGAATAAAAAAATATAGAAAAAAATAAACCACCTTTCTTTATCATCAAATTCCAGCAAATTCTCTCCAAATGAAGCCTCCATTTCTCCATCACCACAATTTTTCTCATCCTTCTGATTATTTTCCTCCGCCCCCAATTTTATCTCCACCCCATCCATTTCCTCCTTTTCCTCCTCAGAATTTCTGGGAACCACTTTACCCTTGCCTGATTTTGGCGTAAGGTGTTTCCGTCTTTTACCTTCTGCCACAACTGGGGATGCGGTCTTCACCAGTCGCCTGCTCCTCAGCTGCAGATACGAACCATCATCACCACTAATCGCCGCCGGCGATGATTTCTGAAGTGCTAGGGTTTTGGCTCTTGTACGAACACCGAGTGAGGATTGGGTAGCGGCGTTGGAGTGGTTCACTTCACCAATTCCCTTCGATTTCCTCATGTACTTGCCCATTTTTCGTTCTCCCTTTTTCTGCTTCTCTCTCACGCTGTTCACCATATGTATATATTTCATCAAGAAATCATTTGAACAAAATGGATACGTAGAGAGAAATTGATAACTTTGAGTTCTTCGTGCGCGTGCGTGATTACTTCTTCCAGTTGTCGGTTAGGAAAAGGAGAGGTGGTTTTGCAGTTGTTGTCAAGAATGGATGTGGGGAGAGAGAGAGAGAGAGAGAGAGTAGAGAGAGAGGGGTACGAGCCCGTGCGTGTGCAAGAACCTTGTTTTTGTACAAGGGAGGGGTAGGGGGAGGACTCTATTCAGTATCTCATGGGATTGGAACTTGAATTTACCATCTCTTTGGAGCATGTTTGGCTAAGCTTAAATATAATTAAAAGATAGTTTTAGCCCATGTTTGTCACACATTATTTTTTTTCATTCTCATTCTTTTACTCATGTTCAACCATACATTTTTTAATAAAATAATATTTTTCATCACATCAATAACTTCTCATTTTTTTCAACCACACATTTTCCATCAATCCACTATTCAAAAATACATTCTTCCAAAATAATATGGCTCAAACACACCCTTAAGCAAAATTTTAAAAATTGAGTGGATAATTGACAATAAAAGGTTGAAGGGTCGAGGGTCAAATACTCGACACTGGTTCAAGAAAATTAGATTAGTTAATAAGTGAATCGAGCAGTATTAGGATGAATTGGTCGGTTTTTAGGTAACGAGTTTTAACTTTTAGTTTTTTCACTTAAAATCAAACCAGATTTCGAACTGAGAATATGATTTTTCATGCGAATTGGCAAGTCTAGTTCGATTCTTGTATAATTGGTTTCGAGAGACTTTTTATGTTATGTGTTTGCATAAATTATTTTCTTTTCCTTCAAGTAAGAAAAGACGTGTTTACATATTTGCCGTTAACTTATTTATAATCAATAATATTTGATGAAACGTGATATATTTGACTTTTTACTTTTTTCTTGAAAGTAAATTAACAAATGAACTTTTTAAGCTTTTCCAAACATGCAGTTTGGTATTACTTTTAATTGTTTATAAATAGTAGGTCATATTTAATGTGTGGATAATAAATAGATGGCAAGTGGTTGATCCTACCAAATGTTTAAATAATCAAAACCTACCCAAAGTTTGACTTGTCTTTTTGATTAAAAATTCATGACATTCCTTACCAGTAATAATTAGTGTCTATGGATCCTCTTATTCATCCTTTAATAGATTTGTCATGCACTTGGCAATGAATTGGGTTGATTGTGAATAACATTATTTGTGATATATGAACAATAAATTAGGAATCTATTGTCACCTAATTATTGATGAATAATTAAAATTATTGTTCTAAATTACGCGAGACATGAATATAACTATCCGCCTCGTGCCTAGATGAGAAAAAAAAGATGGTAAATTTCAAGATATGCATTAAAATAATATTTAAAAAAAAAAAAGAAAGAAAAACACTAGATTTGTAAGCTTGAGACATGACCTTGCCTTTTAAAATCTTGGTTAAAACAATTTAGCAATAATCATGATGCTAAATGTTTTTATTGGATTATTGGTAGGCGTGGTTTGGTTCAATTTAGTTCTCTTCATAATCGAAGCAAGAATTAATGGTTATCTGATAATGGAAGCGTTGGTTCCATACGTAATTGTGGAATTGAACCGAATTGTTCAAGTACGGTTTGATCCAATTCCCTAACTAAAATTTCAAATAATTAATGCAAATTATCGAATAAAATTCTATTATCAAAAGGACACTCACATCCAAAATCAGGCCAGTAAGCCTCACGCAATGCCAAACGACAACTTTAATCTTTATACAAAATATTGTCAGATAAAAATCATTCACGAAATTAACAAATAAACATAATTAGTTAAAAATTTTGGTTGTTTCAGAACCAACTCTTTACTTCTTTACTCTTGGTTCTAAGTTCTAGCTTCGAATCAAATGAAATTGATTTGGTCTTTAAACCAAATCGAATTATACCGACCGATCCACTTTGATTCGGTTGGTTCATGCTATTTTGCCCACCTAAGTTTGATTACAATTATTTGTTATTTACAAGTTAATGATAACATACATTATCAAATTATATTTTAGGATCTCGAACTTGCAACGATATGCGCTATGATTTTTCACAAATCAAGCGACAGCAATGATAATAATTATTCAGAAGATTTCTTTTAGAATATATCTAACAAACAATACTGAAAAATAATGTAGAATATAACGAGCAAAAATTTAATTGACGATCGACAATCATAAGAAAATTCTTTATTTTTTCAAATTATGCCGTAGATTAATTTGTATGATCGTTAAATCTTACGAAGTCAAATATTTGAAGCCACAAATTACTAAACTATGAATTTCAACAGGAATTTAACCAATACGGTGCATTGAGCCATTGACTATCAAGTTGCGTCACATTCGGGCAAAGTATCGTCATTATATCGCGATACGATTCATACCCGAGTTTTTGGCGATCCAGCCGCTACAGTGAAACATTGGATACCTTTCTTGCATTTAAATTTTCTACGTACGGCAGTTTGGAGCTCCTCCTCACGCGCCAGAGAGATAATGTGTTACTCACGCTCCTGTCCACGCTGGATTTTAGGGTTTTTATTGACGACTGGTGATGAATTCAGGTGGGATAATTTGCACAAATGGTCCTTAACTTTTGTGCTGTTTGTGATTTCAAGACCTAAAGTTTAAATCTGGACAGTAACGTCCGATGATTATACGTCTAAAAAGATGTATCGAACTCGTGCAAATTAGCTATATTAGGTAGAATTGTTGTGTGCAGGTCGAAAATATACCTTTGTTTGGATGGATCGAAAAACAATATAACACTTTGGTTAAGTTAATTTGAGGATTTTTGTTATTTTAGAATTTGAATAATTTTCATCGTTGGAAGTCTCTCTCTCTCTCTCTTTTCTTTTAAATTAAAAAAGAGGATTTGTAAGTAACAATAATTATTTATTTCCTTGCTTCTATGTTTAATCTTGTCCGATTACTCAACGTGCTTTTAAAGTGAAATTTTGTGAAGTTCCTAATAAATTGAACCATCAAAAGTTAGTACATTTAGAATCACATCCGCTAAATGTTTGAACATGGGATTTTAGGATTGCCCATTGATCGAGACTATTAAATATAATGATTTTGTTACTTGTACATCGAAATTAACACCTCGATGTACATCCACCTCACAAAAGAGGGGGATACACATCCAATAAAAATTCGTGGAATTTTCAACACCTTCTTTTGTATCAAGTGATTTACAAGATGACAATTATTACAATGGATTTTTTCTATGCTGAAAATAAAGCTCTATGCAAAGCATTCATTCTTCAGCACATATCATCTACATTTCTCAAAAGACTTCAATTGGTACTTTTCTTGTGCCTACTTCACCGTAGAAGGTTGGTCCATATGTACAACCTTTATAACTTTATGGTATAACCATGAATTGGTTAATTCTTATTGGAAGGCTGTACATTTTTAACGGCCGCAGTTTCTACTTTAACCTCTCATTCAAAGTTTTAGAGCCAAAGATTTTGCCCTCGAAAATGATTCTCGAAGTGACAATGATTACGTTACACAAAAGAAACAATTGACACGATGCATGATGACAAAAATAAAAAAAATGAGACTTAAAATCAAGAAATCTAAGTGTAGGACAATATTTTTAAATACTCTATCTTTGGAGTAAAACATTTCGATTCACAATAAATTTCAAGAAAGAAACAAAACTTAGAAACACGAAACAAAATTTACTGTGAGATATTCATTGAATGTGGTGACAGTCCTCAGAATTGGTAACTCATTTAATTACTGATACAAAACTTTCTTTGGAAAGGAGCATCAAAAGCAAGACTAATATTCTACACTACAAATGGCTGGCCGCCTCAAAATCTTAGGATTCCTGACTTTTAGCTGCAATTCATCTGACCCCTCTGATATCAGTGACACAAGCAACGTGTGATCATTTTTTCTTCCAAATTTTTTACTTTTGTACTCCTCACAGAGGACATGTCACTTATTATAAATGAATTACTAATAATTTTTTTATTCCTTACTTTTTTTTTTCTTTCTTTTCAACCACACATTTTTCAATAAAATAATATTACACGCAAACTCAAAACTTTTTATCACTTTTTAACCACACATTTTTCATTAATCCACTATTCCAAAATGCAGTATTTACCTTTTAATGGGGCTTCAACACACTAATTATAGATTGCTCCCTAAACGTACTTCTTAAAGGACAGGTGAAGCTTATTGGCTATCTAATAAATATAAGATCCACAGTTCATGCGACTTATGAGATGCGATCAGAAGGGGCACGTGGTCTCTGTCTGCAACAGAGACATCACAGCACGGAAATAAGGAAGAACACTCGTTACATATAGGGAAGGTGCGGTGAGCTTGCGACTAAAAAGCTAATCGATGCATTTGTGCTAACAAATACCAAATGTAAAAAGGAAGTACACAATCGCACTGATGTCACAAGTTTCTTGACCTAGTTGGGAACATGTTACTCTTTAGACAACATTGTCACTGTGTAACGTTGAAATAAAATACTTGAGAGACCATTCATAAATATATTCATGTATGATTGATATACAGTACTTGGTAGGGCTCAATAGTATAATATGCAAAATATATGCTTTTTCTTTTTTCCCTTTAATACTATCCAATACTCTGTGCACCTCCACAGACGAGCCATGAAAGTGTAGCACATTTGTAAATAACCTAACACTCAAGTTTCAGAGTCAGTACCTTCTTGATCTTCTGAAGGATTGTTGGGGGTAACGGAAGATGCTATAGCGTTTCCTATATCCTGTAGTGCGTCGGGTGACAAATTCAGAGATGCTGCTTCATCTACTTCATCCTGTGAAGCATCATTTGACAAGTTGGTGACTATAACAACTTCTTCAGTGCTGTCCAGGCTACTGGAATCATGCTGTTCAGGAGGTACTGCTTCAAATCTCATAGAAAAACCACGGAAAATAGGTGGTTTCTCTATCACGAACTGGTGTTCTGGAGTATGCTGCTGGTTGAATCGGCCTGGAAGCTTGGAGGAACTCTTATAACATCCTTCGCAGAGGTCAAAGCCTATTGTCTCAACACAGTCTTTGCATTTGTATCGTTCCCCAACAATAGGATACATCTGCATTAAATTTCAAATTACTCTGAAATTAGTTCCTCGGTGAAAAGATAAGAACATATACTACATGCTTTGTATTTGCAAGATTGTATACAATCCGGCTCTGATGCATGAATTCTGCCTTGTGGCAAAGGCAAACCAGGGAAACTTTTCATTTTTCCATACAAACCTGTATATTGCATAGGGAAAGCAGTATCTTATTGAAAAAAAATTAAAAAATAAACATAAAAACAATAATAATAAAAAAAACCTAAAACGAGGCTTCCCAACTAATCTCTCAAGATGACCAACAGAACACTCTAATGGTTGTTTTCTTCTAAACTTGTGCCCATTACCTTAAATTCTAGAAGCATGTCCTTGATACTTCACACAGTGTTTGTTAATCAAGTAGTAGAGGTAATCAATAGAGAGAGGAAAAAATAAAAAACAAAGCAAGTTTATTCTGTGTATACGGTTACCCATACAAATTAAAAAGAATTATCGTTATCATAAAAGCCTGATCTAGAATCGAAATGAGAATTTTAATAGGGAGATAGGTTTTTCGTCCTAGGCATATAGATGGGGTTTAAAGATGGAGACTTTGCAACTTGTGATTGAAAAGGGAAGATACGGAAATTGAAAGTGAGGTTGTTGCGCCTTACAGAGATTGTAATCGCGATAGTGGCAGAGAAGGTTGCTGCGGCACTGGTGGTGGAAATGGGAGTTACGACCATGGCCGCAGCAGTTGTTGTGGAAATCAAGAATACAGTGGTAGCAGCAGTTGAAGCCATGAAAGGAAAAAAATGCTTGAAGTCATGAAATACTGCTAAAAGAAGAAACTGACGAACACAAGAAATCAAAATGCAAACCAAATTGTTACTTTACCAAACTTTGATGTTCTAGGATTTGTAAAATTTGGAAAGTTGATTCTCAGATTTCTATAGTTGAAGAAATTATAACAAAGAAAAAGAGATGATACTTTTTTCACATAGTTTTTTTTGCATTTGAAAAAGAGATGAAATATTTAGCGAAAGAAAGAGTATCTGTAATCTTTATTAAGCACTAGGTGATAGAACCAATCTAAAGAAAAAAAACTTGTAAAACACAAACATGGAAAATATAATATTACTAAGCCATTTTTCTTCAGACATTACCTTGTGAATGGCAAATTAAATAGAAAAGAAAGAAGAAAGGTAATCATATTACCCCACACCAATCACAACCAACTCCAGGGTGAACCTTTGGCCCATGGCCAGACAGCCATGATAAATAAGCATTTCTAGGAAACGATGAACTCTTGGTCGCTTGCTCCCGGTTTCCAGTGGTACCTGATGGCAATAGTAAGTATAAAGGAGAAAGTCAAACATATAGTGATATTGATTTAACATCAAAATCAGCTGACAGTTATATCACAGACTCAAAAGAGTACCAGCTGTTCTTTATTTAGTATTACAACTATATTTTTCCTAATAAATGCCACGACACAAACCTAAACATCACTTATTCACTATACAGTTCAACAAACTTCAAAATTTAATGGTCTGTGCTACTAACACAGATACCTATGGAGGAAGTCTCCTCTCCTATGTTAAACAATAAATACTTCCTATATGATCATGAGTATTGAGGTTCATATAGCATAAAGCATGATATTCCATAAAAAATGTAATTCTGTAAGTTTTGTGGAAGCTCGAATATTGCAGTCGTTAGAAATTAATCAATTGTGGAGAATAGAATAGAAGCCACATCTGGAACATGAAAAATGCATGAGATGAATTGCATTAACTTCACATAAATGCAGATTACAGCATGCAGTGTATGTCTTCACAGGACTAAAGGTCATGCTTTATTATTAGGTCCTTGATAACTGCATACATGTGTTAATGTTTGTGCCAGCGGACAAGTGTGTCTTAACTATTCATGGCTTCTTCAATAGAATCTGAATGACATTCAGACCAAAGAAACAAGTTACAACTTCAACTTTTACACTCATTGAACAAACAAGAAAAAGGAAAATCAACACACTTCCAGATGGATTAGCATGTAGTTGGTCAGTTAAAGACTCTCTTCTTGCTGAATATTCCTGGGGGAAATGCTCCTCCACGAAGTGCTCTAAAACCAAACAAACATTTGGGAAGCCATTTGGATGCGCACTTTGACACTCTGGACATCTGCAGACCTTGTTGTCTTGATTATTTATACATGCTTCACAATAAACTGCAAAAATGGAAGACAATAAGCAGATAAGTGTTATTGACAAACTCTTCCTGACATGACAAGCAAATTACTGGCAAAACTTACCATGGCCACAATTAAGAACTACAGGTCGACATAATAGCTGCTTGCACAGAGAACATTGTAAGTCAGTCATAGAGACCTGCTTGTATGCCTCATTTGTAACTTCAGACTTGACCATACCATCTCCTTGCTTTGCCATGTTGGTAGTTTTTTCCTGATTTGAGGTTGTAGGAATCATTGTCATATTATCCTCATTTTCTGAAGAATCTTGAATCAGGGAAGAGTCTCCTCTCTGTGCCATATTAAAGAGACTGGCAGCTGTAGAATATGGAGAGGTGTCTTGAAAACCAAGCCCTTTATAAGAACGAGAATCAGGGAAGACATCGAACTGTGGAGACTCGTGTCCATATATATTTTCTTCTTCTGAAACAATAAAGAAACAGAACATTAGACTAACAGATTATATGGAGCAATAAGTGTCATTCAAGACCACTTCCCAGCTATGCAGTTTCAGGGTCAACGTGATTAAAACTGTATGAATTTGTAACAGAAAGACATATGTTCATTGAAAAATAGAATAATAGATTATACTGATCCCAGTATTCTTCTGAAAGTTCCAAGGAAGTCTTTCTTTTCTTCTCCTCTTTGTTGGAATAGGGACTAATTCAAATGAAGGTAAAAATACAACTGGACAAACAAGAACATAACAAGATCAAGCCTGCAATATATTCTGAAACAGCGTTCTTCAGAAAGAAATGTTTGACACAATTCAAGAACACATTTATATTCCTGTAGCTGAAATATTAGTATCAAGCGAGTTCTGGGCACTTGCTTTTGTACAGGGATTTCAAAAGTGTTATAGTCAGTCCTCAATATATCTTTGAAATATATGATAAACGGAGAAGGGCAAGTTGTCCATTTCAGCTTTTATTGACATTGAAATTAATTCTAAATTAATCTTATGTTTAATTACCACTTTCCTTTTTGTTTTTTCAAGTAAAGAAAGAGGCATGACAGAGCTGAATCAATTAAAGAGTTGCCATATACAGGAGGATTTTCTTCCTCGTCAGACAGAAAGGGATATGTTATGAAGCATTTTTAGCGTGACTACCTGCATTGAGTTGATAAATATCTCACAAACATCCCATCCCAGAAATCTTTAGATCAGAGACAAAGTGGAATACTCGAAGTATTATTAGACCAGGCAAAATAGCACTTTTAAACTGAATGCCCCAAGAGCCATGCCACATCAGTTAAACCATAGAAACCAAACATTCCAGCAGTGAGGTTCTCATAGTCTGTCCTCTTCCAAAGAAATCTAAGTTACACTAAAATCAACTCTTCTGTGGTTCGCCTCACTTCTCTTCTGACAACTCAGTCTAGATGATGCTCTCCTACTTTCTTATCAAGCTCCAAGAGACAAAGCAACACAGAGCCTTCCTTTTCATTAATTATAAAATAGGTAATACTTGCCATTTGCCAAGAATAAAATTCTCAGGGTCAATATAGGTTAGTAATCATATCATTGAACGTAAAGATATTTGATTCACATAATACGAAGGCAATGGTGATTCCACTATAAGTAGATGAAAACAAGAGCTTGATTTTTGCAAGAGTTGAATATAACGAAATAAAAAGGCACCTTTAGAAGTGTGAAGAAAGGTGATCAAAAGGAACTGCTAAAAGCCAACACACGTCAGATATCATATCAATTGAGAATTTTCCATTTGTTACAACACCTTGACAAGCCTTCCCACCCATCTAGCAATATTTTTTCAGGTAATGATTGGTCTATCAGAAAAGGGGAGGTTAATTTCTATTTTTTGCTTTTGTTCTTTGTCAGGGAAGTTAACCTTATCTCTACCTCACATTAAGATGGGAAATTAAGAACCAATATATATAGTAAACGGGACAACTAATGGAATGCCTTCTTCTACTGAAAAATTCAATTCTGTCAACCTTTTGAGCTGGTGCATGCTACATTTATAGTGGAGGCAATATAGTTGGTTACTGCATTAGGACTAATGGGCGGTGATCACAGCCCAGAGATCCAAAATATAGATATAATTTCAGCTTAATTGAGAATTTTCCATTTGTTACAACACCTTGACAGCCCCTCCCACCCTTCTGGCAATATTTTTTCAGGGAATGATTGGTCAATCAGAAAAGGAAAGGAAGGTTAATTTCTATTTTTTGCTTTTGTTCTTTGTCAGGGGAGATAACCTTCTCTCTACCTCACATTAAGATGGGAAATTAAGAACCAATATATAGAAAACGGGATAATTAATGGAGTGCCTACTTCTACTGAAAAATTCAAGTCAGTCAACCTTTTGATGTGGTGCATGCTACGCTTATAGTGGATGCAATATGGTTGGTTACTGCATTAGGACTACCGCCCGGAGCTCCAAAATAAAGATATACATGGTATGGGTAAATTCATAAAATTTCAGCTCACATACCTGCAACTTGTCTTTCCCTTCTTTTGTAGGCTGAAGGATATAATTTCAGAAGCAAGAAGTGTAGCAATCTACAGATACTGGGAAAATGATTATAATGGTTGCGACAAACTGGACAGTGTGACTCCTGGAAAGAATCCATAGCTTTGAAAACACACCAGAAGCACAATATGTGACCACATGCTGCATACAGAGGAAAACAATGTAGTTTCAACAACAAAATAACTATGGAATCGGTAGTATTTGCAACAGTGTTTACCTAATACAACTGGTTTGTACACGATATCCCTGCATAATCAACAAAGTAATTGTTTTCAAGAGGCCAATCATAGACTACAAAGAGCATTAAAATCAGCTAAGACTTGATTAAAGTTCAAACTACTCTTCAAAGTTCAAATTGATTAAAATTCTAGGTTCTCCTTCAAAATTAAAAAAAAAAAAAAACCCTATGTTTTAACAGAAAATCTCATTAATATTCCCAAACCCTAACTGGCATGCTGTGAATTCCGATTCTGGGAGTGTGTTTGCTCACGCATCTACAATTCTACAGACAAAGACGGACCCACCCTATTGCCGTATCCTTCTAGTTACCCATAAAATTCAATAGATAACGAACAAATCGACAGAAAATCATTCATATAGGCCTTTATATGCATAATTTGATTGTAAAATAGAATAAAACAAACATCAGAAATACTTACAGGCATACACAACACAGAAACTCATCCGGAAAATCCTCGCTTCCAATATCACAATAATCTTCTTTACCTTGATTTTCCATTGTTGTGGCCCAAGCACAGAAAGTATGCACAAGAAACTGTATGTATATGCTGTTTATACGGGTCTCCTTATTCTGGGAGATTGGGGGTAGATGTAGATGTTTCTGGAATAGGGTTTTTTTCCCCCCCTTCAAATACAGCAAATTCCAGTTATCAAGTTTCTATACTGTTGCATTTCTTCTTTGGTGGGTTTTGTTTTCTATTCATATTAGAAGCGGTCCAATAAAGATTAAAAAATGAATAGTCAAGTTTAACGAGTGCGTTTACCTAAATATATTAATTAACTTCAATTAAAAATGATGTTATAAAAAGAGAGAATAAGATAAAAGAATAAAAAAAATCAATAGATTTGTGTGTATTTTATTAAGAATCAAAGTCCTATATTTATAGGGTTGCAGAGATACAAGCGTCATTTACATTAAATCCTAATTTACTTTCTTTTTACAATACTCTTCTTTAAATAACACATTACAGAATATATGCCTCGTTAAAATCTTGTATGATAAAAATTCAATGGGATAAAAAATCAAACGAAGGAAAAAAAGTACAATTATTTTGGAGTATAAAAATAAACGCTTTCTCATTAAAACCTTACTAGAAAAATTCAATGGGATAAAATCTAAGCAAAGGAAAAAGTGTATAGATACTCCCCTTGATATTGATCACTGAAAATCTTTGAGTCGATGCCTTCCAATTTCATGAACCAATTTCTTGAATGTAGATGTCGACAGTGCTTTTGTTTATAAATCAGTCACATTGTCATTTGAACGGATTTGTTGAATATCGATGTCGCTATTCTTCTGAAACTCATATGTATGAAAGAATTTTGGAGAACTATGCTTCATCATGTCACCTTTAATATAGTCTTCTTTGAGTTGTGCAATACAAACAATATTATCTTCATACAAAATTATTGGACTATTTTTTGTTGAAATTAATCAACATAATGCTTGGATATGATGGGTCATGTTCCTCAACCATATACATTCTCGACCTGGTTCATAGATTGTAATAATTTCAGAATGATTTGAGAATACTGTTGTCAATGATTGCTTCACAAATTTCCATGATATAGTCATTCCTCAATGTGTAAACATGTATCATGTTTGTGATTTAGCTTTATATGGGTCAAAAAGATAACTTGCATTTGCATATCCCATTAAAGCAAATCCCGACTTTTGAGAATAAAATAATCTCAAATCAATAGTACCATTTAGATAACAAAAAATATGTTAACACCATTCCAATGTCTTTGTATTAGTGTTGAGCTATATCTTACAATGAGATTTATAGAAAAAGCTATATCGGTCGAGTGCAATTTGCAAGATAGGTTAATGCTCCAATTGCACTAAGATATTGTACTTCAGGATCAAGAATATTTTCTCCATCTTCAAGTGAACGAAATGTATCATTTCTCACATCAAGTGATCTAACAACCATGGGTGATACCAACAGATGTGCATTATTCATATAAAATCGTTTTAAGACTTTTTTTGTATATGTAGATTGATGAACAAATAATTCTGCTAGAAAATGTTCAATTTGCAACCCGAGACAGATTTTGATTGTTCCCAAATCTTTCATCTCAAATTCATTTTTCACACATTCTGCAATTTTTTTGAACTCTTCAGGAGTCTCATATATATTATAATATTATTCTGAGGGTAAATGTCTTTTAGGTTATGAATATTAATTACACAAAAAAATGTGTCTCGTTAAAACCTTATTAGAAAAATCATGTGGGAAAAATCTTAATGAAGGAAAAATAGTACATTATTCTTTTAAGTATGCTACAATAATTGTCTCATTAAAAACCTTACCAAGAAAACCCAATGGGACAAAACATCGGTCAAAGAAAAAAGAGTACAACACATATTTACTCCCCTCATGATAATATCACTTGAATTATGCTTCAAACATATTAAATCTTTTAACGTAACATTAATAGACATGCCGGATAAGTTGGCTATAATCAAATTTATTATATGCATGTCAAATTTCATGCATTGTCACGCTAATGAAATAGAAATTTGTGATTACATTCACTACATGATAATTTATCTATTTATACCAGTCTTTGCAAAATTCATTATATAAAGAGTCGTACATTTCATATTACGACTTTACTTTTTCTATTTTCATTTCGCATAAATATATACCTTTATGTGTTCAGATCATAGATCCAGAAACTTTATGTTTATCTAGTAAGTTCAATTTTACTAGGATCGTGTCTAGAAACTTCAGGTTTCTCTAATAAGTTCAATTTTACTAGGATCGCGTCTAAAAACTTCAGGTTTTTCTAGTAAATTTAATTTTAGTATGATCGAGTCATTTTATTTGACCAATTATTTATTCGATCGATATATTTCAATGAAATTATTTCGATTCATCGCTATTTATAATATGATGTAGTATATCATGTGCAAAAGTGTTATCGACAACTTTTTCTTTTCTTTTTCGATTCTATTTCTTTTTCCATAATGACATAATTTATTGAGATATCTCAATTTTCATTATTTCGGGTACTTGAACCTCTTTTGGGGTTTTATAATATATTTTGTCTAAATACTCATTAAGAGTATATACCTTCTTAATAAATTCATCTTTACCAATTGCCCCATTTTCGTTTGGAGGATTTTGTAATAGAATCGAATATTATCACGCTTCGAGCGTGCCATAAATTTATCAAATATAATATCAACGAATTGTCCTTTTAGGAGTTAATTTAAATTGCAGTATTTAAAGTTGATGTGTGAGATTATTAATCTCTTTGGTTAGTAAATGCATCTAAGTGAATTATTCTTCGAACTTCTGGTTCGAAATGTCTTTTGTGAGGATTTAGATAAAGATGTATTTGTGCATTATTTTCAGTTTCTTAATTTCTTCTCCTAAAGTCGAGAGAATTGTCCAATCAAAATGACAATCATTTTTCCCGCGTTATAAAATATCACCCATTTGAAATAAGGGTTTAAGCTACGCATTTATTCTCAGCATTCTTTAGGTTCCCTCTCAGTGCATTCTGGTGGATCAATTTTACATATACTGTAATATCGAAATATTTTGATGGAAAAATTAGCTTTGACCATAAGCCAAGTTATAATTGTGAGAACAATAATGTTGGTATGATGCGTAATGAGTTTCCCTAAATAGAAATGTGAAGTAATTTACTCTCAATTAAATTAATTGAAAGTGTTTAACAAACAATAATATTAAACCATTTATCGACATCTCAACTAATACTTATTAAAAAATTGAGATTTAGGATCACTAGTATTAAAAAGACACATCATCTTAATTGTATAATTTGAAAATTATGCTCATAATTTGAGGAGCACTTTCGCAAATTTCAGGTTGCGAACACCATGCAATCATTTAATATTTGTATCAAATTTATTATGTACAAATAATATTTAGATGGTCAACATGGAAGGTGACGGGGCCCCATTTATCACCCTAATTAATTTTCAGAACTATAGGGAATGGGATTTTTATTTAACTAGTAACGATCAATGACTTATTTTCAATAAAGAGAACAAATATCAAATATGAATTTTTTGGATTGAAGAATCTTCTTGTTCTTCGTTAAATGTCAATTTGAATTCTTATTTCGCATTATTATTGATCCAGTGATGATCCAACTGGTCATACCAAACAAATTGAACTTCTAGTTCAATATAATTTTTATTTTAATTGTACTACACATTTTAGAAACTTAGCATGTTTCTATTTAATTTAGTAGAGAATACTATCGATAGTAAAATTTTATTCTCTTACATTACGCAGTATTGATTATTCTATAATATCAAAACAATATTCTTCTCGAATATTAATATATACCTACTTATGATTGTTCACAAATAATAGAACAATATTTTTAGGAATATCAATATATTTAAATTAATCATAACATGCTTCGAAAATATTAATATGTATAAATTTGTGCTTCTTCAAGAACACAATATAGTATTCTTCAAGAATATTAATATATATTATTTTTACTTCTTCTGGAGCAATATATCAATTCTTCTAAAATATTGGAATCAGATTGTCAAGCTTTTTAGGAGCAGTAACATAAATTATTATTTATACAATAAATTGTATAAATTTGTGCTTCTTCAAGAACACAATATAGTATTCTTCAAGAATATTAATATATATTATTTTTACTTCTTCTGGAGCAATATATCAATTATTCTAAAATATTGGAATCAGATTGTCAAGCTTTTTAGGAGCAGTAACATATTATTGTTTGAAATAATAAATTGTATAAAAATTTACTTTTCAGGAGTAAAAATTTAATTTTTAATTATACTCTTTGGGAGCAAAAAAAATATAACTAGAACATAAATAATAGCCCGCTATTTCAGGAGCAACAATAAATTATTATTTAGAAAACATTAACTCTTCAAGATTATATTTTCTATGATAATATAATATTTATAGAGTCGTGCTTTTTTAGGAGAAATATGTCAATATTCTTTTGAAATATTAAAAATATAATTCATGCTCTTCAGGAACAAGTAATATTCTTTAAGAATATTAATAATAATGTTGTTCTACTTCAGGAGCAACACCAAATTATTTATAATAAATAGGTTTACGATTAATATTCTTCTTGAATATTAATTATAAAGTTGTGCTACTTCAGGAGCAACAACATAATAATTTATCTTTTTGAATTTATGAAAGAACATTTAAAATATTTAATCGGATTAAAGACAAAGAATATTAAAAAAAATCGTATATATGTTGTAAACATACAAAAATAACACGAGCATAAAGTTGCTACAATTATGATTTGCATAGGCTAATTAGTTATGTCATATGATTACAAAATTAAATGTGGCTAATGATTTATTTTTAAAAGAATTTTGTCAATTGCTTATAATTGACACGTCAAACTCCATATATTTACTTATAAATTAAAGAGAAAAGGAGAGAACAAAAGAGGAAGCTAATAAACTTGTTTTGTAGGTGCATATGTATAATGAAAAAAAAAAGAGATAATTCTTTGGTCAATATCTTCTAAAGTCTAAACTAATCATTGTGGGCATATATACTAAACTGATTGCAGTAAATTCATACACAAATTGTTTGTAGTATAAAAAGAAATTAACGTTAATTGTAGCAGAAACAAAAAACCAGGAAGAAATACATGTCACCAAATTCACATGGCAGAATGATTCACCAAAAATTCTCGAGAAGAAATTTACACGAAGTTGGGTACAATTAGCGGCAAAATGATTGGCTATGATTCAGCCGAGTACATGTAAAAAAAAAAAATATTCACATGTTACCAAATTAATTTTGGTAAACGTGAGAGATGATTAAAAAAAATTACTACCTTCTGTAAATTTTGAAAAATTAAACTTTCGTGCTGATAACGTGTTATAAAAAGAGAGAATAAGAGAAAAGAATAAGAAAAGTCAATAAACTCGTGTGTATTTTATTAAGAATCAAAATCCTACATTTATAGGTAATAATCGGAAATACAATAGTAATAATTTCTAGTGCTGCAAGGGTACAAGCATCGTTCACATTAAACCCTAATTTACTTTCCTTTTAGAACAAATGACATTTTTTTTTTTGGTCTTATAATCATTTTTATTTGATTTGACCTTTGACTCATAACCCTTCTTCTTCTTTAATTTTTTTTTCCGAGTGAGCCCCTGTTTGACACACATTCTCTAAAAATACATTCTTTCAAAACTTATTTTCAATCACACATTTTTCAATAAAATAATATTTTACATCACATCAATAACTTTTTCTTACTTTTTAACCACATATTTCTCATCATATCACTATTTAAAATACATTATTTCCTCAATAATATCCATCAAACACACTCTATAATTTGAAGTAGCATTCTAACAGCAACTGTAAGACCTCACATTATTCAATAAAATAATATTTTTAATCACATCAATAACTTTTACTTACTTTTTAACAACATATTTCTCATCATATCACTATTTAAAATACATTCTTTTCTCAATAATATCCATCAAACACACCCTGAATGTTCAATTTGATTTTGAAAACGTGAATATGATTAATAGGAGAAAATCACCGTATAAACATTTTCATGGATAATATATATCCCACATATTAGAAATCGTAGAAAATTCTCACTTGAAATTTTTCGTGCGAAAATTTTCTACCACCCAATTTTGTTAATTTATCCGTTAAAAATAGTAAAAAACTTAAAAATTAAAAAGGAATAATTGCAGTTGTGGTCCAAACATTTTATTTTTTTTACAAATTAATTTTATTTGTACTAACCACAATCCAAAATCTTTAAAATTTTATATTTTCCCCACCCACCCCAAACAGAAAACATACAAAAACTTCTTCTTCTTCTTTTTCCCGATTGCTTATATTTTTGGACATTGTTATTTAAAATTGTTAATTATTTAGTCAATCAAATTGTGCTTCCGAAATTCTTTGATCAACGAAAGGACAATTAAATTATGTTTATAATGCTCTCTAATTCTACTAATTATTATACATCAAACGTGTTCTCTTATTGGATTGACCACAAGTAAAGAGTAAGCATTTCATTAGAAAATTGAGATAGAATTACAAGAATGGCGAAACGTATTAGAAAACAAGTCATAAAAGAGTTCGTAACCGGAGAGAGTAGCTTTATGCAGTAGTAATGTACTCAATTGCCTGTTTTCATATGCCGTCATGGTTGCTTCAGCCTTCAGGTCCATACACCTGTAATTTTAGATAAATCATCTGCAGATAAATTCCTTCAAAACCCAGAAATTTTTGGAAATTATGCTTCTGGGTCTCATTGATTTATGGACATTCTTCGACTCTTTAGGTAAATTAACTACTAAGTCAACGTTTTTACTCAATTTTGAGTATATTTTGACTTGTTTTCTTGTATCATTTTGTAGGCAATTCTTATTCTTTGTCTAGTGTAGATTAAGAAAAAGTTAGGATAATTTCTCTGCCCGGACAGCCAGAAAATGTTGGGTTCAATCAGTATTCAGGTTATGTGACCGTGAATAAGCAATCTGGAAGAAGAAGTTTTTGTTGGTTTTTTTGTTTTGTTATGCGTAGGATGTGGCGGGGCGTGGCGGGGCAGGGGAAGAAGAAGAAGTGGGAGGGATGTGGTAGTAGTAGGGAAGAAAAAGTTTTAATGACTTGGGATTGCGCGTGGTACAAATAAAATATTTAGATTTAATTTACAAAAAAAGTAAAGAGTTTGGAACTACAACATCAATTATTCTTTTTTAATTTTGATAATTTTTTATTATTTTTAATGATTAAACTAACGGAATTGGACAGTATGAGATTTTTTGTACAACAAAAAATTTGTATTTCGAACAAAAAGTTTCAAACAAGAGGTTTTCTGTGATTTTCAATAGCTATGAAATATATAGCACGTAAAAACATTTCTAAGAGGATTTTCTATTATTAATCCAATTTAAATACGTTCTATATTATGATGTCTTGAAGATGGTTTAAGTCCAAATCCATGTCAATTCTCACACCATCATTTGGATAATTTTAGTGATTAGTTGATAAAATAATATGTGATGAGACGCCATTAAAAGTTGTGATCGAGTTAGGAATTAATATATTTTTTTGGGTCGAATTTTAGTGGAACCAGGGAGACTACTGACCCCTCCATCGATAAAAGTGGAGGAAATTTATCAATTATATTTATCAACTTAACATGTTTTTAGTGTTTGACAACCAAAAATTTTTTTTTTTTAAAAAAAAGAATTTTTAATACGTTGACTTTGTTTTATTGTACCGCTAATGAGAACAACAAATATCAGACTCACTCTTATCCAGAACAAGCATTATCCATAACGTTTGGATAGATTACTATTAGACAATAATTCGAGTTTGAACGTGAGACAAATTTTATAACACGAGACATAAATGTTCGGGCGCCAACAATATACATGAGCGGGATCGTATGTTAATGAACAATCAACAAAAACTAAACTAAAAGTCAAGACCAAACATCTAACTTTATCAACAAAAGATTTAACTCAAGAAGAGATAATATATAACTTACAGTAGATATATTTGCATTACCTTCAATGACACTAGGGGAGAATATTTATAGGATTACATGTGAAAGGATGTTCATTGGATGAGACGATACGTGACCCCATCTCCTTGACCGAAGCATCTTATCTTAGGTGTCAATTTTGACCTAGTTTTCATCTTAAAATCAATGATTTTCAATAAATAAGCTCTCTTAAAATCTCTTGTGAGTAGTTTAAATTGAATGCAAAAGATATGGCTATTTATAGATCAAAAAATTGAAAATCAATCACTTTCGATTGAGTAATTTTGATTCGACCGAAGTGAGAATATAGCCGTTGTAAAATTCAAACCGTTGGAGTTTCGATTGACACTTCGGTTGAGCAGATCGGTCGACCCGTCTATATTTCGGGGCGAGCAAATTGTTCAATCCGATAAGATGCAAATCCAGTGAGTATTGTAAAATTTGGTCAAAAAGCTTGCAAATACAGTATACAGCCAATTTCGGTCGACAGATTTATACTTCGGTCGACCGAAGTATATAGATTTTGGAAATTAATTTTCTATATCAAAATATGTTCATTTTCCAAAATTATCTTCATTTCTAAAACGTTTTTTATGCAAGTGATGAATTATGAAATATAATTTGAGCGTTATGCTCTTGCTAAGAATCAATGAGTTAATACATTTNTTATGCACTTGCTAAAAATCAATGAGTTAATACCTATACATTTAAGTTCCGATAAACAATTTTTAAGTTTTAATCTTCAAAGTTCTTGTTCTCTTCGAGTTCCAATTCGATCATTGCATGCAAATTACTATCGTCTCGAACCTCGTGTCTCCAATTTTATTGATATGCAATAATCACTATAGATACTCGAAATCAATTTGTTAGAAATAACGCAATTTGTTTGTGATAATCAAAACGAGACGTCAAGCATAGGTCAACAATTTTCTCATTTTTGATTATGACAAACACAATGATTTGCAATGTATAATTTAAACAAATTGATAAGGAATAAAGTTGCATACATATATTCCCCCTATCGTTTTCACTTATGTTCCCCATATCATGGGTAATCATCTAATCCCTCTTCCCCCTTTTGGTATAAGCAAAAAGAAATACGAGAAGGAAGTCAACCATAACATAAAAATATAGTGATATCATATTGATAAATGAATAAATTTATCATACAATTCATATTCCCCCTAACAATAATTATATATTCAAAGCATATTATATCAAATCATGTATAATCATCTCACTTCTTTTCCCTTCTTGACCTAAGCAAAAAGATATAGCATTTAAGATCAAATAATGATTATAGGAAACAATAAAAAAATTCCCATTTTTCAACGCTTTTCAAATTTATCTTTCTTAACTTCTCATTTTAGCAAAATGGTAGCACATATGAGAGGAAGATTATTATATATGAGATCAAAACTTTAAAAAATTTCCCCTCAATTAAGCACAAGATGCTAAATGTATACAAATAATAAAAAAAGAATAATCATAGGAAGCAATAAAAAAATTCCCATTTTTCAATACTTTTCAAATTTATCTTACTTAACTTCTCATTTTAGCAAAATGGTAGCACATATGTGAGGAAGATTATTGTATATGAGATCAAAATTTTAAATATATTCCCCTCAATTAAGCACAAGATGCTAAATGTATACAAATAAAAAAAATTAATCATCACTTTATAGTAAAATATTAATCAAAGATCGAAACTCTACAGGATTTTTAAAAGAGGAGGTTGCAGTTCATTTCGGCTGACTAGGTTCGGTCGACTGAAATAGTAAAATGGTTGACCGAAAATTCAACAATTTCACATATAATTCCGGTTTGATCATACAATTTAAAAAAAATTTAGCCACAAATTCATTTGGTTGACATCATAATCACACATCAAACATAATATCGAGTTTACTTGCAATAAAAGAAGTGAGTTGATCATACTTGGATATTTTGTTATACTTATAGAAGTACCTTGATTATCTTTGTCAATTTGATTTATGAGCTCATATGAATATTCATTTCTTGGATTTTTCCCATCATAGATTGCCATGAAGCACATGTTGACAATTTCTTCTCGACTTTCATCTTCATCTCGATCAACATAATCACTTTCATCCCAAGTCGCTTGAAGGGTTTTCTTTTTTTATGAATCCATTCTTCTGTTCGCCATTTTCTTCTTTTTATGAAATTGAAGATTTTTGTGAAAACATTTCCACTTCTTGACAAGAAGAACTAGATTATCAAGTTCTTTATTATTCATATCCTTACTTGAAGTGTCTTTATCAACTACGAATTTTAAAACAATTGGCGCATTTTCTCTTCTTTGCTTTTCAACGTTTTCTCCTTTGTCTCGGTGCGATTTAGCTCATATGTCATCAATGTTCCATATATCTCTTCCAATGGATATGTGTTGACATCTTTGGTATTTCTATCAACATTCTCAATGGGCTCCAATCTTCCAAGAGTGACCTAAACATTTTACTCACAAGCTCACAATTAGTAAATTTACGATCAAAACTTTTGAGACCATTAACAATATCGGTGAAACGAGTAATTATATCAACAATATGTTCATTCTTTTTCACGAAGAAATTTTTCAAATCTTTAACTAAGATATTTATCTTCTTTCACTTTGCTAATTCCAATATGAGTAATTTCTAAAGCATGCCAAATATCATAAGCGGAATCACATGTACTAATACGATTAAATTCATTTCTATCTAAAATAAAATAAAGTATATTTTTAGCTCTAGTATTTAAAGATAATTTTCTTTTATTCTCTTCATTATATTCCTCTCTAGATTTAACAATTATTTGATCTGATTTACTATCCTCTTTAATAATCTTCTGAGCTCAACATGAAACTGTTAGCCCAAAAATAACTAACCAAGAGATGCGTGAATTGATTTTTGAAACTTTTTTGACAATTAGTCTCAAAATTATTCAATACACAAGAAACAAATATAAAGTGTATAAAAGAGATAACTATGCAAATTTAATAACTTAATTCAAGTATAGATATAACACTATATAAATGGCAATGTAAAGTAAAGTGCAATGAAGTAAAGATAACAATCGAATTTAATGGGGTTTGATATAATACAATGATCTACGTCCCCATTACCAAGCTCTCCGTCGCGAGTAAGGCCAAATGCATTATAATGATAACTTACAAACAATGAATACCGATCCTTAAGTGACTTAGAACAATGAGCACTTATCCTTATGTGACTTACAATAAGGAGTACATATCCTTAACTGACTTACAATAATAAGCACTTATCCTTAAGTAACTTACAACAAAAAACACTTATCATTAGGTGATTTACAACAAGAAGCACATATCCTTAACAACAATCGAATTTTCACAAGGCTCTCGAAACAACAAAAATTGAAATGATAATTTTACAATTTGAAAGAACCATCTAACAAATGATATAATCAAGTTAAATATTAGAGAGTTAGGATAACACTTCAATGGATAGCAAATAGTAAAGATCAAGTGTTAATGTTGTAAATTTTGATGAATGATGGATAATGAAATAGTTTGTATCTTTGAATCAAAGTTTCAACCAATAATCTCTTTTAACAAATATTACAATTTAAGTATGAAGAGAGATTTACACTTCAATATAAGTGTTCGTAAATCAAACTTCGATCAAGAATAAAGAATAGATGAGATTGAGAAGTTTTCTTGCAAAATAGAATTATTGATGAAATAAATAAAAACAAGTTTGATCAATCAAGAAATTTTTTTGTAATAAATAAAATAGAATGCAGAATCAAGTACACTCAATGATTTTCAATAAATAAGCTCTCTTAAAATCTCTTGTGAGTTGTTGAAATTGAATGCAAAAGATATGGCTATTTATAGATCAAAAAATTGAAAATCAATCACTTTCGATTGAGTAATTTTGATTCGACCGAAGTGAGAATATAGCCGTTGTAAAATTCAAACCGTTGGAGTTTCGATTGACACTTCGGTTGAGCAGATCGGTCGACCCGTCTATATTTCGGGGCGAGCAAATTGTTCAATCCGATAAGATGCAAATCCAGTGAGTATTGTAAAATTTGGTCAAAAAGCTTGCAAATACAGTATACAGCCAATTTCGGTCGACAGATTTATACTTCGGTCGACCGAAGTATATAGATTTTGGAAATTAATTTTCTATATCAAAATATGTTCATTTTCCAAAATTATCTTCATTTCTAAAACGTTTTTTATGCAAGTGATGAATTATGAAATATAATTTGAGCGTTATGCTCTTGCTAAGAATCAATGAGTTAATACATTTACATTTTAAGTTCCGATAAATAACTTCTAAGTTTTAATTTTCAAAATTCTTGTTCTTGTTCTCTTCGAGTTCCAATTCAGTCGTTGCATGCAAATTGATATTGTCTCAAACCTCGTGTCACCAATTTTATTGATATGCAATAATCATTATAGACACTCGAAATCAATTTGTTAGAAATAACGCAATTTGTTTGTGATAATCAAAACGAGACATCAATAATAGGTTAATAGAAACTTGTACTCTTACTTGTAGCGATCGACGTTTCGTCCCACGTAAATTGAGCAAGCAATCACATAGTTTCCTTTACTCGCTTCGCTCACGACCTAGTCATTGGTCATTCCTCAACGATCAATGGATCATTGCCCGAACTTACTCCCGTATCATGGAACACATCACATGTATAAAATGGGCAATGAACATAATAAAATATATCCTAAATTTTCTTCATTATATTTAACTTCGAATGTCTCCAAATCAACGACGACTTCCTTAAAAGCAGTTAGGTGATCCTTAAGAGATGTACCTTCTGTCATACGTAAGAATATAGACGTTGCTTCAAATGTAATTTACTAGTAAGACTCTTCGTCATGCATAATTGCTCAAATTTTAACCATAATGCAACGACTAACTTCTCCTTCAAAATGTCTCAAAAATATTATTTGAAAAGATGAAGATGTATTTGAGATGGGGCATTTCGATCCCTCTGTTGTCTCCTTCAAAGTCTAAGTTGTAGGCATCTTGTCAAATCCCAACAACACATCGTCTAAATCAATTTGAGCGAGTTCTGATCGCATCTTTACCAGCCACAAAGAGAATCTTGTATTGTGATCCTATAGCGGAATATCATATTTCATTGTTGCCACCACGAAAGATTAAGTTGAGCTATTAACTCGATCAAAATCTCGATCTTTCCAAGAATTTCAAAACCAAAATCTCTGATACCATTTAGTTGTGAAAATGGAGATGATACCGGATTAATTCATAGCAAATTGTTGGAGAAAATATGATATTACAATCACAATATAAAGTAATTGATCATAAGAACAAAATAATTTACAGAAAATATAGATTTTATTATAATGTCAGAAAGAATATAAAGATTTGTGTTTATAATGTTACTAACTTGTATTAAATCATAATGAAAAGTCAACTATATATAGGAAACAAATAAGGAACCTTCAAACTCTAATAGTAGAGTTATAGTTGAAATAAAATGCAAAACGGAATAGAAAACAAAAAAATCACGCATGGCAAAATAGTCATGTAATGCTTTAGAGCCCGCAATGCTGAGCCAAAACTTCCTAGCGTCGTAGCGCCATGACAGTAGCACTGCGACCCCTACTCTCAAGTTTTTTACTTCAAAAACTTGATTTTCTTTATCTCAATGTCTTTTTCAAGTTCAACACAAATTTCAATTCTTAATTGGGTTTCCAAGTAGAGTTTGCCAAGTAAACTTGAGCATTTCACAATATCAACCCAAATAGAATTTTTCTTAATGTACATTTTAATTAGAACTCCCAATTATCTTTAAAAAAAATTTGGATCACGCCCAAATTCTAACTAAAAAGTAGGGGAAATTTTGATTTTTCGTACAAAATATTTTATTTTGTGAATGTGTAGTTGAAAATAAGTATCTAAAAAAAAGTTTGAAAAGTATGGTTGTTAAACATGAGTTTAATAACGTGACAGGCGAAATTTTTGAATTAGACGATGGCAATTTAACCTTACGACATTTGCCACTGTTTGGTGGCTATTTTATTCTTTGTAAAAATATTTGTTTTGAATAGTGAATTTTTAGAATAATTTCATGAATTCAAGCTTAAATTATTTGTAAATCATGCTCGAAAGATAGAATGGAACATAACATTATATTCCGTACCTTGGATTTGCCGAAGTGCCTTGGGTCTTATTTAATACTTGTTTAAGATTTAAATAAATCTCATTGTTGTTAAATAGAATGTTTAAAACAATATCATATCATGTAGTTAAATAGTCCTTTTTTTCGTCTTGTTGATTTGAATAACGGGCAACTAAAAGACTTCCAAGTGAGTAGGGGATTACAAGTGGACCACTAAAATCCTAAGCTCTCGTTAAACAGTTTATGTCTTTTTGACAAACCCTTTAAATTTTACAAATACGCAAATCAAGAAAACTTAAACGATGAGTATAAACTAGAAATGTCTTAAAACTATGAATTCCTATTTGGTAATTGCTATTAAAACTCGAAGTTTGCATTTAAAAATTATGCATGAAATTAGGCTAACAATTTGCTATCTAACATAAGTATACTAATATTTCAAAAATAAATTAACAATTGATCAATTAGTAACCCTCTTAATTTCAATAAATTTCAAACAGACCCAAAAACTTGAAAAAAATCAACTTGCAAGTTTTATATAGAAAACCTTTAAAGAATAGGTACATGAATGTATGCATGATAATGGTTAAACTTCTATTACTCCCTGATTTTAGGCACACTACATTTCAATATATATATATACTGGTTAAATCAATAAATAGATATCATGAAGAATAAAAATTTAATCACTGTATTTAAGTATTTTACCTAAATTAAAAATCTGAATCTGCTAAGAACTTAAAAAAGAAATTTTCTTTTGCCTTGACTTGATGAATAACAAGATATATAGAGTTGATAATTTTGTGTGTATTCAAGAACCGTGTATTTAAGTATATATAAAGTAAATATGATTAATGGGTGGGTAAAAAAAAGGTCAAGTGATTGAGAAAAACCATCACATGCACACCACTAACAAGATTAGAACAAAATAAAAGATAAGGAACAAATAAAACCCCACGCATATTCTTACCAATCAATGCAAAGGGATTAAGAATTGATATAATATTAAATGATAACATAAGTTTTTATTTCAACTACAATGACATATGGGCCTAAGTATACAAACAGGTCTGAGTTGTAAATGGGTCGAGTCCTAATTCAAGCCACTTCTCTCACCATTGTTAGTGATGGGATGCATCAAATTAACATGCTTCTTAATGACTTGATAGACAGAAATTTTCATAATTGGACGTTGATAATTTAAGCTTAGAGCATTTAGATAATTTGATATTATAATGAACTTTCTCGTCTAAATATAATTTTAGTTGTTTTAGACTTGAGAACTCATGAAATTCCTTATAGAGACTCTTTATGTTTAGGAATTTTAGATGAAAATAAAACAAATTATGCCCCCTTTGGTTCGTCTGAAAAATCTTATTAAAATTTAAGTCAAAATCAACCATTAATTTTAATCAATCATTCTATAAGATCCACAACTTTTCAACAACACGTTTCATCAATTTTTTTATTTTTTTTATCAAAATTTACTAAAATTTTGATTTTTAACTAAACCAAATTTGAACTATAGATTATCCATGTATGTTATCTTATCGACTTACAATAGACATGGTACTATATCGTTGTACTATGTCAAGTTATGGTGGGCCTAAACCATCTCTTATTTCTCATAGTATTTCAAGAATAGAAAAATAAATCTAAGTATCCGTGTATGTTATCTTGTCGACTTACAATAGACATGGTAGTATATTGTTGTCCTAGTGTTGAGTTATGGCGTGCCTAAACAATCTCTTATTTCTTTTAGTATTTCAAGAATGGAAAAATAAATCTAATTATCCGTGCATGTTATCTTGTTGGCTTACAATAGACATGGTACTGTATTGTTAGCATAATGTCGAGTTGTGACGTGTCTAAACCATCCCTTATTTCCCGTAGCATTTAAAGAATAGAAAAATAAATCTAATTATCCATGTGACACGGAAATTGAGATTTTATCTAGATGTAAACATTTTATATCTATTGTCATGTCAAATCACTTAAAATCCCCTACTCTTGCAAAAGTCCAAGGCCAATTAATGGAAAATAATCTGCAGCTGAAAGAAATCAATGTGTTGTGTGCATATCTGAATCACTGCCATGTCTGAATTTTGAAAGAAAATTCACAGAAGAACATGAAATTCTTCCGATATCTATGTTTTGGATATAACAAGTAAATATTTTCAAAAGTAAACATGAAGTGCCCCATTTAGTGAATTAAGGTTAGATTGAAATAGACCCTGTTTGTGTTACTAAAAATTCAGATTTTCAGTAAATTTTGATAAAAAATTGATAAAATTTATGATTGAAAAATTATGGGACCTATAAAATGCATGATCAAAATTAATTATTGATTTTGAATTATAATGTCAAAATTAATCTCTTTCTATCAAGGTTTTCAATATGGAAGAGACGTGTTTAGCTACATACATGACAATATTGACAAGACACTAAATACACATGAGCTTACGAGGATGATAATGCTAGCAATTTTGAGGAGCCAATAAAATACCTATAAGCACGGGCACGGGCACGAGCACGAAAATAATGAAAAGAACGCATGATAAATAATTATTTATACTATTTGTCATCGTACCATGTCTATCATCCTTTACATAAAGTAGAATTATCCATTAATTATTAAGATTTTGATTAAAATCAAACAAAATAGGTGTACATTATAAAAACAGAGATAAAAATACATCCACAAAATAGGTGTATATATAAAAACATAGATAAAACAACCATGTTATATAGACATAATGATTGACATAATGTCACGTGATAATTTATTATTGAACTGTTTAAAAGACAGTAAATTTTTCATCCAATCACATTTTGTCAATACTTATTATGTCAATCATTATGTCACGTACTTTAACAAAGTAGCATTATTCTAGATAAAAATACATCCAACAAGTAAGGTCCTGTTTGTTTCGGATTAAAATCTAATTTTAATTCAAGTCAAAATCAAACAATCAATATTAATCACATCTTTCATGAGTCCCACAACTTTTCAACCAAACATTTCAAATTTTTTTATCACAATCTACTAAAAATCTAATTTTAATTTCCACCAAACACCTTCTAAATATAGTCTACAATCACGTACACATTTGAATATGCTAATTGTTTCTTAAGCCAGAGCAACTTATTTATATAACTTTACTCGAAAAAGGTTTATTTTATTTAATTTTATATATTCACTCATAAGTAAATTTTTTAACCTTAGCCAAACAAGCACTACGAAAAGCCTTGAAGATTAATAATGATGGCAGAGGTGGTGAAAATAACCCTAATGCAGAAATCCATGCCATATATACAGCAGAGGAGGATGTTGATTATATGTTGCCCTCAGGATTCGGGCCGCTGGGAACGTCATGTGCAGCTGCCTGAAATTCTCGGTTTGTACTCTTTGCCGTTGCGGTACCACCTCCACCAGCAGCAGCAGCTACAGAAGTAGTGGTTGCTCCGCCGTGGAATTTGGTGGTGCGTTGGTTTCTTGTATGAAAATCAAGGACGACTCTTCCATGTGATGCTAAAGGAACCTCTAATATCGCCAGAGATTTGATACGACGAGCAGAAAGGGGAACAATAAAGAGAAGGAAAATAAAGAGTGACGTAGCTTGTGATTTTGTGAAGGTTTTGCAAGCTTTTTTGCTGGTTTCTGCCATGGAAATGTAACGAAGAAAATCCAGTACCCCCCAGTATACCTACAGAAATCAATACCCATGAACCGAATCGGCCTTTGTTGAAGAAGAAGAAGAAGAAGAGTACTGTTTAATTTCCAATAATGTGAATGGGAAGAAAGTTCTCCATCTCAAAACATAGTATACAATGCTGCAAGAGTTGCAGATCTTCCAAAGGAGATATATAAATAGTGTTGAGGGTAAAATTGAATATAATTGAATTTGACTATCTAAACAAGACTTTGTTAATTAGTATGATCGAAATTCATAATCTATGATCTATCGCTCTATACAACTTGTTATATCGACTAATTATAAATAAATTTCCTACAAACTCCTTCGTTACACTCAATTTTCCTATACAACACGCGTTCCAACATATTTTGTTATATCGATGTCGATATGAATTCTAGAATCGAAACAAAAATTTATGATCTATCAACTTAGTACAACACGGTTTATACAACTTCCTACAAACTCCTATGTAACGCTCAATTTCTATATACAAAAAATTATTGATTATATCTTTTGATATGAATTATGATCTATCATCTTAGTACAATACCGTAGCTCTACTAACTATACATATAACTTCATATAATGCACTTAATTTCTATATAAGTACCTGTCCCAACATACTCGATTATAGATATGAATTCGATAATTGAAACAAATATTTATGAGTATCAACTACAACACGATATGCTTACAAATTGTAAATAGAACTTCCTACAAACTCTCCGATTACAATTAATTTTCATATTAAAATAGTCGTCGATAAGTTTTGGCCACAACATAGAGTACGAAGTATGAACTCCCTACAACACTTTCAATCTTCACCATGTGTCCCGCTTTTTATCTCTTATTTCAATTGCACCTTTAATAGTTTCCAACAATTAATTTCACATTTTGATGTTATATGTCTGTCTTACTAAAGGGAAAAGATATAACTTTTCGTTCTTGGACTTTTGCCCGAAAAAGTTTCAGCACCTGTCCTCCCCACAACATTACTAAGTAATACGCTCTACAAAGCAAAATACAATCTAGAAACGTTTTTTTAGTTCTTCGCAGTTTTACCGAGGTGAAATTCCATCTTTAGAGGTCATTTTTATCGTTTTTCTATTTTGAGTCAGTTTAATAGTATTTTCCTCGTTTTCGTAGTTTTCAATTCTATTCGAATTTGTCTACTGAATTAAAGTTTCATTTTGATGCTTTAAATATGTGTTAAGGGATTAAAAATCCTACTGCCATTTTTTGAATAATTATATTTCAATTTTTCGTTATCTAGTGAATTTCAATATTTCTCATGTCCGTTCGAATGAAATTCAAACAATACCTATTCGCGTGTTACCAAGAAGATCTTTGTATTATTTTTATTATTATTATTATTATTATTTTTATTATTATTATCTCCTTATTTT
>CAIGRB010173970.1:38833-49529 GCA_903798255.1 Fraxinus quadrangulata
AATAATTATTACAATAAGACACCACCACTAACTATAGATAGAACTTTCTACAAACTCCCTAATTACATATGTAAAATATACGTTCAACATTCTTGACTATATATGTTGATATAAATTCCATGCTTACACACCGAATTAAGCCATTGTCCTTGATACAATTACCCATCCTCTAAGAGTCATTTTCTCAAGACTATCGTGTCGAATGAAATTGACGTTATGTTGATAAATTTGACGTTAAGACAAAGTACGAAAGACTTCTTTTATTTCCAATATTGCACCTTTAGTGGTTTCCAAAATTAAATTCACATTTTGATGTCAACACAAATTATTAAAGTGATGGGGGTAGTACTTTTTGTTTTGGGAATCATGCCTACGAAATCTGGGCCTTGGAAAATGGAATGTTATCTGTTTAATAAACTTTGTCTACTAGAGAGAGCAAATTAAGCAAGAAAAATTCCATTGGGCCATATCCTCGTGAAAATTGCAGCACTGGTCTTCTTGATTGGATGCTCATGTCCCCACCCCCTTGATAAATTAATTGCTCAAGAGTCTAGAGGAAGGGTAGGCAGAGCCGTAAGAGCATCTTTAATGTACTTCGCGAATTGTAATAGGGGTGGCATCTAGATGGAAAATTTTCAAAATTTATGTGATATTAATATCTAATGAATAGACAGTTTAGTTCAAATCTTATCTTCAACGGATTTTGTCCACTATTCAAATTTCATCGTTTATATTTATTTAATAAAAGAGACAAAAAATAAGCAACAAGAGAGAAAAATAAGAAACATGCATGAGAGCGAAAGACACTGAAAGAGAGACATTAAATTATGGTCGCTCTAGACGTTCATCTTGATATGTCTAAATTTCTTATCACGTCAGCTAGACATTGTTCTAGACATATTGCTTTGAATACAATTTTTTATAAACATTGTCTATTTTAACTTATATGACAATCTTTTTAGTGCAATTCACATTAGTATTTGAAATGTTCAAAGGAATTAAGGTTAATTACAAGTCTTGAGGTGCAGCCAGAATTTTGACTTTGGGGGCGGGCAAAAAATAGTTGATGGAATTATGTAAAAAGAACTACTATGTAAGTAGTACTAAAAGTTCGGACTAAAATGTATAATATTAAGGGTTGGGGATGTATTTGCAAAGATTTACTATACAATTTTTTCAAAAAAGAAAAAGGAGTGGTGTGGCTACTAGGAATTGAACCCAGGTTGTTTGCAGCCATAAAGTAAAACTATTACTAGTAGCCTCACATGTATGGAAATCATTTACAAACAGTTAAAATTATAAATATATAAAAACTGATGATCAACAAATTAATTATACTTGTGAATTGATAAGTCTGTTTTTGTACACTTATTTAATACTCAAATAAGTTAATTAGTGATTAAATTGAGCAATTTTCTATTCATAATTGTGTATTTATAGATTTTGTAGGTCAAAATCCCAATTTGAAATAGAACAAAGACAAAGGAAGAGAGTGATTGAAATTGTGCAAAATCATGAATTTGGGGAACAAAGTAAACAAGTCAGAAAGTTCAAGGACTCGGTGTAACAAATTTTTAAAGAGTATGATTGAAATGAAAATCAAAATTTGAGGACCATATTGTATAAGATCAAAGTTGAGGAGCCTGATGTGCAATTATATGGAGAAATAAACTGGACAAAATAAATGAAGAAATCCCCTGTGCGCGAGGGCTTAGAATGCGTGTGCGGGAGGACTCTTTTTATTTACCGAGACCAAAATAGTCTCAGCTAAGCCTGCGCCAAGAATGCTTGCGCACACGTCGTTTTCTGGCCGGGGGCCATTTTTTTATGTTTTTTACGAATTCTGGGGTCTTTTTGACAATTCTTGGGCACAGTTTGAAGATGTTTAATTGTCAATTTAAGCCATTTTTTAGCATTGTCTTTTCTTAGATTCAACCTTATTTTACACACACATTTTGGGGTGAGGAGAGAAAAAATGGACAAGAACTAGGGCAAAAAGAGGAAGAGAAAGATCAAATGAAGGGAAGAAATTTTGGGGAAATCAAGATCTATCCACACTATTGCTTCAAGAATTCAGCCAAAAAAGGGGCTAAATTCTTGTGTTGAGGTTTATGATGAAAACTTAACTTAACTTTATTAATTTCAATATTTGCTTTTTAATGTTAAAATGCTTATTTGCATATGTATCTATTATTATACTTCCTTACACAGTTAGTAAATAAAGTTTGAAGTTCTACCTCTTCGAGCCATTAAGTCCAACTCTTCAAAAAATCGCATGTGAGATATGAGGAGCTCAAACTCGCGTGAGGATAGGTGATGACAATAAACGTCCTCTATTACACCCAACTCAGCCTCTGAATGATCAAAGCGATCGATTGAATATGCAAAATGAAGGACAGAATACCGCAATTAAGTACAATGCATGCAAAAATCAAAGGAACACTCACGTGCTTCTGAGTAATGAGTAGGGACTGTTAGCTGAGGGACCCTATCATCCTCACGGGTGTGCCACTTCCCCCCAAACTCGATCTCCTTCCATCCTTTAATGGAGGAAGGAAGACCTATGACAAAAGAGGAATGGGCTCCCCAAGGACACAACAGGTACCAACCCTTGGAGTCACCCTTCCCCAAGACCCTAGCCTGGAAAAGGGTTTGGAACATGTGAAGAGGCATATCCTTACCTAAGGAGGTCTATTTCCATAGAAAAAAGGTCCCCACTAGTTGGTCTCAAGCGTTGGGGACGAACGGGTAGGTGTCAGCCCGTACAATCCAAGTACAACTCTAAAGAATGGATGAAGGGCACACGAAGTCCTCCCTTTAGAAAGTATTTTCTAATGACAACACAACCTTGCTTAGAGAAGCAAGCTCTCTTCTCGAATGAGGGGGCTAGAAGTTCGATGGTGTAGAGAATACAATATTTCTCCCTAATTTCTACAAGGGTGGCGACTGTGACGATCGATGGAACTTTGGCAGCCCCTCAACCAGCATTGTAATCCAAGTAACCCTCCATAGGGGTTAGCACACTTGGCTGACCCTAATGGCTGGACCAGGTTGATAGTATTTATAATGGTCATACCCATCTCAGATGCTACAGAGGCTCACGTCAATGTTCCCCTAATAGAGTTTGAAAAACTTATGATTACAAGATCAGAGAATGAATGTGGAAGATGGGCGAAGTTCTTGAAAATAACCAGAGGAATTTCATAAAAGTTGAGAGACAAGAGATTTTTGGAGCTTGGATGTTTTTGTTTACGAAAGCAAAGTGATTTTCACCCTTAATTGTTGCCTTTTATAATCAGAGGTCATCAATTCTAACATTGGATGTAGTCCTGAACCATCCAACTGTTCATTAAAATTTAATTTGAGCCATCCATCACATCTACCACTTCGTCTTCTATGGTCTAGATCAGAGCGTTTGCATCACGCGCGACATTGTATCTGCTCCCATAAAACACGCTTGTAACAGTCATCATTACTCATTAAATGCGACAACGGTTGAGTGTATGGAAAGTTAAATGACTTCAGCTGTCTTTTCTTGAAAACTTATGAGACAACAAATCATTTTGGCGCAATAATTGCAAATGCATCGTGTTCCTAAAGTTTCAAAAAACACGTTTCTTCAGAATTATTGCACTACAGCTTTAGTGAATAGATGACATACACTATCTCAGCCTCAACATGGATAACTTCGGCAAGACTTCAAATATACAAAACCACCTATGAGCGAACAACCTCGGATAAAAGGACCTCAGCTAGGGCTCTCTAACATTTTATAAAGATTTAGAAACTATAAAGTGCATAACTTCGAATAACACCCTCGATAAGTAACTCGACCCATTCATGATAATTTTACTTTCAAATTCAAATTCTAATATAAATATTTAGATTTAGATTTGGGGACTCTGGTTAAAAATAACTACCCAATTTTTGTTTTTGTTTTTATATATAACGAAAGTCCATGCATTAGACTTGGGTGACTATTGTTACGCCTCACAACCAATGCTCTTAGTGGAGGCCACACGTGGACCCCTGATAAAGTTAACAAATACCCAATTGATCAAAATAAAAAATTTAAAAAAGAAGCTGATCTCATTGTTCCGAGTCTCTTATGTGGTCGAATCCCTATCTTTATCCGAAACTCTCTTTGGCCGAAGTACCCTCCTCATTTGAAGTCCTCTTTGGCCGAATCATTTGCAGGCTTTTAAGAGATCTGTAGACAATCTTTAGGAATGATTTATGTAACGTTTATATTAATGAGTGTCATGATTGTCAGCCTAAGATGTATGGTGGCTAACCCATTGTCAATATATTAAATCTATAACAAACGGAGTGATACCATTCTCATTATGATGCATATTATAGTCTTAGTTGAAACCAACTTCAAGCTATATATACAAATGGTGTATTAGAAATAATTTGATGATGCCAAGATGAGGAAGAAAAATATTTCTTGTTAAAGCTTAAAAAAGATTTGTTTCTTAATGGTACAGGAAATACGAGGCTGACCCTTTGTCTGATCCCATTGTATTCGGGCCAACCACATTAGGATACAGGTTGTGAGCTTTTTGTTTCTTAATGGTACAGAAAATACGAGGTTGACCCTTTGTCCGATTCCATTGTATTCCGGCCAACCACATTAGGATACGGGTAGCGAGCTTTTATCTTCTCATCTCAAAATTCTCAATTACGTTCATATGGTGATATTGACGAGGCGTTGAATATGTTTGCTATACAAGTGCAAACCACAAGTGCATGAATCGCTTTCAAATAATAAAGTTGACCTTTTGAGTCCGGGTTGTCGATCTATCGATGAATGTTTACTTCCGATTACACAACTTTAGTCAATTTAATGTTCCCCTAGCATAACCCTATATACTAATGGTGTATTAGAATTATTTTGAAGATGCCAAGATGTGGAAGAAAAATATTTCTTGCTAAAGCTTAAAAAAATATTTGTTTCTTAATGGTACAAGAAATACGAGGCTGACCCTTTGTCTGATTCCATTGTATTCGGGCCAACCACATTAGGATACGGATTGTGAGCTTTTTGTTTCTTAATGGTACAGAAAAGACGAGGTTACCCCTTTGTCCAATTCAATGTATTCGGGCCAACCACATTAGGATACGGGTTGTGAGCTTTTATCTTCTCATCTCAAGATTCTCAATTACGTACATATGGTGATATTGAGCGTTGAATATGTTCGCTATAAAAGTGCAAACCACAAGTGCGTGGGTCGCTTTCAAATAATAAAGTGGACTTTTTGAGTCCGAATTGTCGATCAATCGATGAATGTTTAATTCCGATAACACAATTTTAGTCAATTTAATTTTAACAATACAAACAAATACACAATAAAATTTGATTTTGAAAAATAAGAAAAATTAACTAAAAATCTACAAAATAAGAAAACATAAACACTTGAGAATTTTGGAGAAAAAACGTTGTTGGAATTCATGGTTTCGCTTAACCGTCGCTTTATTAATTTCTCCACATGCCAATTAATAAATTACTCATTTACGACGTTAGACCTAATTTTTCAAGTTTAGTTAATTACTTCTTGTGAGTCAAATTAACCATAATTGATTTGTGTAATATACTATATCTCTATGTCGATTAAAACTAAACAACCGCAATAAATCTTCGTGAGAATAGCTCAATGAGTCACCAATGTTAGGTGTATATCTCTATCCCCGAAACAAACTTAGAGTTTCTACTATTTGGTCTAAAATACACAATATTCTTTCGAAAGATGTACAAATCACTAAACATAATTATTCGTTGACAACATAAATGATAATGCAAGAAATACAATAATAGAAATACATGAAAATAAGTATTTTAATATTAAAAAATATTGAAATTAATTAAGACTAGGTTAAATTTCAACCATAAATCCCAATACAAATGCTTAGCCCTTGTTATACAAATGATAAAAAGAGAATATTTATAACAATACATTACAAATATGACAAAATAATTGAGAAAATGCAAATTTATAGATAAACTTTTTTGAAACTTTGCTTTACTTCTCCAAACCCTTGAATATATTCTTCTTGTGCTCTTGGTTTGTATCCCCAAAATATTGAGAAAATAAAAAGGAAGAGAAAAAGAAGAGCAAAAGGAAAGAACAAGAAAGAAGAAAATGAAAAGAAAACTTAGGGAAAGAAGACTAGATGATGAATTCTCAAGAAATGGGCTGATTTTGGCTTATAAAAGCCATAGAAACGTGTTCTGAAAATTGCTTAAAAAGTCCCAAAAATCTAGCAAAAACTGCAAAATCGACCCCAATCGAAAAGCGGCGCACTAGCAGGCATTGCGCTGGTTAGTTTTTAAGCCTACCACGCATGTAGGTCTTTTCTCCTTTTATGTCGTCCAGCTTAGTCGTCCACTATTTGCATCTCTGGTCCCTAAAATTTGATATTTTACAATCTGGTCCTCCATTTTTCACTTTCATTTCTATCATACCCTCCAAAAATTGCATCCAATGTCCTTTAAATTTCTGCACTTGTGCATTTTGGCCCCCCAAATTCACAATTTTTGGTCATTTTCTCTTTTTTGCGTTGTTCTATTTCCTTGGGGTGAATTTTACCTACAAAAGCAATAATTACATAATTGTGAGTAGAGATTCACTTATTTAATCAATATTTAAGCTCATTTAGGTATTAAATAAAGTGTGTAAAATCACACTTATCAGGAGATATGAATTATGGATAGAAATCGGCATATGCTCTAAGATTGACAACCACGAGGATCAAAAAGTGTACACGACAAGATGCATCGCAATTCAAAACATCAAAAGAGCGTATGAGATACGACCCCATATTCATTTTCTTTTAACTCTTAATCTTTTGATTGGTTAAATTTTTCCATGTTCATCGATTGGAAGTGAGTTTTGATGCCTCTTTCCTAAGGTGGTATATTTTATGTTTCGCTTAATTTTGTGGGTTGATTAAAAAAATTAATTATCAAGGTCATAATATAGTAAAAACAGTTTATAGTATCTGTCAGCATACCACGGCAATTATAGTAGAACAACCCATAACAGCTTATTCAAAATGGTCGTGAACTGACAAAGAATCTCTCACGTGTTTCATGTTTGGCTAAGCTTTGAAAAGTAAGTGAAACTTACAAGTAATTTTTTTGTTGCAGACACGTTTGTAAAAATAGTTACTTTTAAATAAGCAACTTATTTATTTAGAGCAACGGTGGTGAAGATAACCCCAATGCAGAAATTCATGCCGTATTGCAGAAGAAGATAACGATTATTTGTTGCCAATAGGACTTGGGCCGCTGGGAACTTCATGTGTAGCTCCCTGAAATTCTCTGTCTGTACTCGCCACTGTGGTACCACCACCACCAGCAGGCGACGCAGGAGGAGGAGGAGGACTATTGGGAGGAGAAGTGGTTGCTCCGCCTGAGAACTTGGTGGTGGATTGGTTTCTTGTATGAGAATAAAGAACCACTCTTCTCTGTGATGCTAAAGAAACCTCTAATATCGCCAGAGAGTTGATACGACGAGCAGAAAGGGGAACAATAATGAGAAGGAAAAGAAAGAGTGACATAGCTTGGGATTTTGTGAAGGTTTTGCAAACTTTATTGCTATTTTCTGCCATGGAAATATAACCATGAAAATCCGTTACCCCCCAGTTGGCTCTAGAGAAATCAATATCCAGGAACAGAACGGATTTTTGTTGAAGAGATCTGAGAGTTGCATAGCTTCCAAAGGAGAAACATATAGTGACAAGGGTAAAAATAACACTCAAAAAATGTACTCTAATTTTTGTAAACTGAGGTGTTGATGGATTTTAAAAGATTGTAAATTCAGATGAATTTCGTGAATTTTAATAATTTTATAGAATTCGTAAGAAACTTATTAAGAATGTGAGTGTTTTAAAAATATTTTTAAATTCAAGTCTCCTCAAGCGAGACTTTAAAGGACTTTAATAAAATTTTATAAAATCTAGGTATCCTCAATAACTTATGTATTTATAACGATATTTGAGATTTTAGTGAATTTAAAAATCATTCTAAATTCAGTTGTCCACAACCGAGATTTAGATGGATTTCATTAAAAGTTAGGCATTCCCAAGTGAGATTTATAATGAAATCCTTTAAAATCTAAGCAAATTCAATAATTCGTGTATTTTTAAGGATACCGAGATTTTAATGGAATATAAAAGTCATTCTAAATTTATAGTGTGTTTGATGGATATTATTGAGGAAATAATGTATTTTAAATAGTGATATGATGAGAAATATGTGGTTAAAAAGTAAAGAAAAGTTATTGATGTGATGAAAAAAATTATTTTATTAAAAAATGTGTGGTTGAAAATGAGTTATAAAAGAATGTATTTTGAAAGAATATGTGTCAAACAGGGGGTCAGTTGTCTCCAACTGATATTTTGATGGATTTTATTAAAATCTAGGTATTCCCAAGTGATATTTTAATGAAATCCTTTAAAATTTAAATATATTCAATAACTAGTGAATTTGTAAGGATTTTATTAGTAAATGAATTTCAAAATATTTGGATTAATTTCTAGTTTAAAAATTTACATAACAATGCATTTGAAACTTCAAATTTTTAATGAGATTCTTATGTATTCTTTGAAAATCTATTAAAATTCACGAAACTCATTAGAATTTATAATCTTTTAAAAGCCATTAAAATCTCATTTGAGGACAATCATGTTCATTAGTAAAAGGATTTCAAAAGATTTGAATGGATTTCATGTTTAAAAATACAAATAATAAAATTTCACAATTTTAAAGAGATTCTTATTTATGTGAAAAATTATTCAAATTCGTGAAATTCATCAAAAAACAATTTATTAAATTTATTAAAATCTCAGTTGACTCCCCGTTTAAAAGTGTTTGTTATGTGTATTTTCAAACTTGAAATCCATTCAAATCTTTTGAGATTCTTATAAATCCATGAGTTATTGAGGAAAGCTAGATTTTAAAGGATTTTATTGAAATTTAATAAAATCTTAATTGAGGACACCTAAATTTAAAATAACTTTACAAATTCATTAAAATTTCAATTGAGTACACCATCCTTGATCTAAATATGACGTCATTAGTATAGTCGAAATAAAAATTTTATGATATATGATCTTAGCTTAGTGCAATACAGTGTAACAACAAACTTTAAGCCCTTGTTTAGGCCACGTTATTTTTTTCCATTCACATTCTTGATTCTTCTACTCATTTTCAATAACACATTATTCAATAAAATAATATTTTTCATCACATCAATAATTTTTCCTTCTTTTTCAACTACATTCTCCATCAATCTACTATTTCAAAATAATGTGGCTCAAACACGAACTTCCTACAAAGTACAAAATCCCTAGTTACGCTCAAAATATATTTATTATTATTATTATTATTATTATTATTATTATGTTAATTACACATTTTCACTGTAATGAATGTCACCAATCTTGATTCATTTTTGCACCTTTTTCCCAACTTTTATGGTCAAATTCTTATCATAAACCTCTTTTTAACTTGTACATTTGTCTCTGGTGAAGGTATAAAAATACTTCTTTTATTTTTTTTAAATAAGCAAATTAGATAACAAATACAAAAATTTGACAAAATATGTCCTTCATTTCAATGCAAGTTACTATAATTTTTGGACAAGTTGTGCTAATTATTTGAAGATTAAGGATAGAACACAACCAAAAAAGTTGGGGACGTAAGTACGAAAATAAGAAAAAATTGGGAACCTTCGTTGCAACTAAACTATAGTCCATATAATAAAAATCGTGGTGTGAATCCTATCTATTCTAAATGAATACTTTATTCGAAGCAAAAATTCATTTATCTATCAGCTTAGTAAAATACGATACTTCAACTAACTATAAATAAAACTTTCTAAATACGAGTTTTAACATTCTTGATTATATTTTAAGATACATTCTACATTCAAAATCAAAATTTTGATCTATCATCTTAGTACAACGTGATACATCCACTAACTATAAATACAACTTCCTATAATATCTCTAATTACGCTTAATTTCCATATTAAATACATTGTTCTAACATTCTTGATCAAATATGAATTTTATGCTCATATATAGACTTAAGCATTAAATTGTCCTTGAGATAATTTTCTATCCTCTTTTTTCACGAGTTATTCTTGGCCGTTCTGGAGTTATTTTCTCAAGACCGTTGCTTCTAATGAGTTGACTTTTTGTCGATAAATTTTGACGTCAACATATAGGACAACGTATGAACGCCTTGTAACACTTTCAACTTCACCGTGTTGTCCCTCTATTTCAATTGCAACTTTAATATTTTCAAACAATTAAATTCACTTTGATGTTATATGTCTAATTAAAGTGACGAGGGGTAATACTTTTTGTTATTGGAATCTCGCCTAAGAAATCTGTGCCTTGGAAGATTGCATTTGGTGTTATCTGTTTAATGAACTTTGTGTAATAGACAAAGAAAATCAAGCAAGGAAATTCAAATGGGGCATATCCTTGTGAAAATTTCAGCACTTAATTGTCCTCTTGATTGATGCTCATGTCCCCACTCCCTGGATAAATTATTTGCTCAAGAGTCTAGAGAAAGACATCCCTAAAGAAGGGGTACCTATGGAGTTAAGGTCACAAGTGACGACACTAAAAAAATATTAAATTCTTGGGCCAATTTTATGAAATAAAAGGGGAAGGGGGGGGG
>CAIGRB010173970.1:51510-80170 GCA_903798255.1 Fraxinus quadrangulata
TTGTTTACTTTCATGGAGATTGGAATGAAGCTTCATGCTTCTCCAAGTTGGAGATTAATAATAAGTTTGCAAAATCACTTTTAAGTAGCTAGTGATTAAGAGAGTGTTTGGTGTAAATTAAAATCAGATTTTAGTTGAATTGTGATAGAAGTTTTTGAAATGTGTGATTGAAAAGATGTAGGACCAATGAAAAATATAGTCGATATTGATTGTTTGACTTTGACTTAGATTAAAATCTGGCTCAAACAGGCCCTAAAAGTTAAAGAGAAACTACACTCGGGACTGCCCTCAAAATATTGAGTCCTTAAGCAAATAATTATATGAGGCCCTCAAACATAATGTTTTTGCAAGCGTAACAATACTTACATATTTAAATAAAATAATATGTTATTATTTGAACAAAAATTTGTACAATCAAAAATACAGTGTTTGAGCCACATTATTTTGGTATAATGCATTTTAGAATAGTAGATTGATGTAAAATGTGTGGTTGAAAAAAAAGGAAAAATTATTGATGTGATGAAAAATATTATTTTATTGAAGGATATGTTGTTGAAAATAAGTAAAATAATGAGAATTAAAAAAATAATGTGACCCAAACATATGCATAGTAGCAAAACAAAATATCTATCGAAACCTCCGAAATTTAGCATATTTCACATTTTGAGATTTAAAATAAGTAATGAAGTACTCAAAACGAAGGCTAAGCTTTTCCAAATAAACTAGAAATCTTTAAACGTCATCATATTTTTGTTTGGGAGTCAATTGTGGAACATGAAAATTTAAAGACCGAAATTGCTATGTAGGCAATAAATTATGTATCGGTATTGCAATTTTTTTTTATTTATCCACCCCTAAAACTCTCTCTTTATTAGGTAAAAGAAATTGTCATCAGCGAGTTTTACTCTCCATTTCCTTCCTTATCATGTAAAATTCCTTTTTCATTTTCATTTTCACCCTTTTTATTTAATTGATTATTTCAGTGGCTCAGTCCAATTACATTTTCTGCTATAATAAGAGGGAATTATATTTCACTTGGAATTAATGATTGAAGCTACCTTTATTCTTTTTCTTCATTTCTTTTTCACCTACCTTTATTCTTTACTTCTGTTGTAATCGTTATTACTATTATTATTTTATTTTTTTGTGTTTACAGCTGATATTCTGTCTTTCTCAATCTACTTTGGTCATTGATTGATCAACCACCATGATTTTTTGAGGCCCCTTAAAGATTTGAAGCCATAGGCCATTGCCTTTGTGGCTTTGGTCCAGGGCGGGGTCCGACTACACTCAATGAAGTATAGCTTCTTTAATCCTTATATACCTACTAGAAGGGACAAGATTATATTTTTGCACTTTAAGTTGGAGGTGAAGTTGAGCCCCGTGCTAAGTATGTACTCCATAATCATCTTCGATTTTAGTAAAACATGCCATATTTAGTGGTCAAAGGAAATGCATATGAAAGTTGTATTTGAAGATAAATTGTTAATACATATACATTTCAATACTCATGGACGGAGCCAGGGGGATAACTTATTATTATTATTATTTTCTTTTTTATTGAACTGGTTGAAAGCAGATATGTGCTAAAACCAAGACCTGTCCCCTCCCTATGTCCCTACATAGACGTGTGCTAGAGAGGGGCGGAGTTAGGAATATTGTCCAGGTCAAATTTAATCAAGTTTGAAGAAGATAGTTAACTTGTCACGTGGATTTCATAAAAAAACATCTCTAACTTAAATTTATGAACGCTCATTTAAGTTCTTGAAATTAGACAGGTTAAGAGTCAAATTTTGAATGATTTATTGATTGTGTACCTTGTTAACCAACCTTCCTTAAATTGGTAATTTTGTGAGACGGAATTGAATATAAAATTAAAATTGCTTCATTTTCCGTCTAGTTTTATTATGTTCTCCATGGTAGCCGTTCAGAGGTTAAAAAATATCTATCTCGCATACACGTACACACACATCATCTCCCGCAAAAATCGACCCCTCCATAGATTTTCCAGAATCTCCACTCGGTACACACATTCAAATGTCATCTACACTGCCTCTGAGTTCAAAGATAAATCCACCTCCTCTTCATAAAATCCACTTCCTCTCACACTCCACCACTTCCCTTGCACCCCCCTCCAGACCCTTTTCAAAATCCCACATATGCTTCTCAATTCCTCCCTCAAGCAACAGCAACAGCAACAGCTCACAAGAAGAGGCGCGGTGGCTCAGGGAAGAGCAACGGTGGCTCAGAGAGGAGCAGAGGTGGATTCGAGAAGAGTCCAGGTGGAACGCTGAGCGGGAGACATTGTTGCACGAAATTAACAGTCTTAAGATTAGAATCCAGGAACTTGAGCGCCTCAACTCCCTTCAGGGTGCATCTGTTTCCGAGACTGTTGCAAATATTGCGAAATTGCTGCAGGTTTATATTGAAGTGGGATTTTCTCTCCTGTAAAATTGTGATTTTTAAATAGATGAATTTTCAGTTTGATTAACTGTTCTTAAAATATTTTGAATTATTAATAACTTGACGATTCATATTTTTTCCTTCATCTTGGAAATTGTTCTAGCATGAAGCTAATATTTTTGAATTATGTCGTACTTCTAAACATTGCAATAGTTTTTGGAGTTTTGGGGAATCTGAGATGACTAATTTAAGAACTTGTTAATTGTTATCATGATCATTACTTTATTTTTTCAGTCTGAAACATGGAATAAAAAAGTTAAATGGTGTTAATGTACAGTTACATTTTGGTGTTTGAGACAACACAGTTAGTTATATAATAGCTACTGCTAGCATTCAATCACTGCATCACTTTCCTTGAGACAAATTCGAAGATAAATTTTCGTTGAAATTCTTGATAAGTTACTTCTCTTTCTGCAACAACTCTTGGTTGGGAAGTGTTCCGATATGAATTACCAAAAAAATTGTGATAGTGATGAATATTTCAGTTTTCCTGTAGGTGTTAAAGGAAGGGGATTTAGGAAAGAATGTGAATAGAATTGCAGAAAGTGGCTCAATTGCTGTGCCACTAGTAGTCGATGCAGCTAAAAGGAACGAGGAAGTCGTTGTGAAGGAAGTAATTAAAGTTGCAGATAGAGAGGAGAATGTGAAAAAGAGGTTAACATTGAGGAAAGGATCAGAAGGAGACGAGGTTCATGCCATGCAGGTATACTTGCAAACCCACTGAGGTTGGGGAATCCGTGGGGTTCCCTAGTGGTCCCGAGGTTGTGTTAGTGTGTTCCTTAAAAAAGAAAAAAAATAGTTTTACTCTTCATTTGTGACTTTTATGCAAGTCTGTTTAAATTTGAGATAGGGTTTCTATTATACACTTTTTCAATAGGAAGCTTTGCAAAATCTGGGATTTTATTCTGGTGAAGAGGACATGGAGTATTCGAGCTTCTCTAGCGGGACCGAGCGTGCTGTAAAAACTTGGCAAGTACGTTTAATTTTAGGTGTACCATAAAACAGTCTGGTCACTGGCCACACAGTCGTTTTCCTTGCATGGAAAAAATGCATAAATGATTGAGACGCTGCTGCCCTTATTTTTCCTCTTATTGACAGGCTACGTTGGGAGCTCCAGAAGATGGAATTATGACCTCAGAGCTTCTCGAGAGGTTATATATTGAGCAAAAAGTTAAAAGTTCTCAAGGACTTGAACCAAAAATATCAGAGGTGTGTTCCATCTCAGTCTTCAAAAATTTTCATTAGCAAAGGGTGGATGCCATTATCTTAAGAACCTAGATTGCTGATACTTTTGACAATGTTTGATTTTTGCTGTAATTGTACCATGGAAGTCAAATTCTTTTAGCGTTTTCCCTATTTTAGATTACATGACATTGAACTCTGCCTTCTCAAGTAGCCTTGATATGATATTTTTATCAGTAAAGGGCACAGTTGTAGCTGTAGCTTTAATGTTGATATGGAATATTCTTTAGTGAGTTACATGGCTTAGAACTTTTTCACTGTGTGGGTTCTTCCTTAGAAGAGTGAAAATGGAGCTCCAATCACTTCTATTACTGCGGTATCTGAAGTTCAGCAGACAGTTTCAAAAGAAGACGGTACAACAGAAGTTGAAGTATCTCAACATCGAGTCTTTCTTCTGGGAGAGAATCGATGGGAAGAACCTTCCAGACTTTCTGGGAAAAGCAAACAAACTACAGCCAAGAATGACAGAGGCAATACTAGAACAAAGTGTCTTACTTGCCGTGGGGAAGGCCGCTTATTATGCATGGGTAAAAGTTTTTTTCCTTTTCTAATTCATTTTAGATCCTAATAGTTCTCTGCTTGTCTTATTCATTGTAGATTAATGTTACATAAATCACACGATAATGTAGAAATTAAAAAAAATTGGAAACTTGGAGAACCAAAAAGAAATCACCACAAATTTATTCTAGGTAGTCATTCAAGGGTTTCTATTTTTCTACAATTGAGCATCATATCAGTCAATTCCTCTATATTTGTAAACCGCTTTGTGGCTTCCGTCATCTGCTTGAACTGCACACTTGTTTCGAAATGTCTGGACCTAATTTGGGTCTGGATTTACTTTGATTCACTTTAGATTGAATCATAGTGAAGTGTATGGTTCCAGTTAACTAATTTTAAATTGGAAGCTAGGTAACATGGATTTAAAATATGCCATTTACCAAATTATGCAATTTTTCATAGGTCATACTATCTGTGGCTAATATCTATTCTTTGCAGAATGTGATGGATCTGGTGAACCAAACATTGAACCACAGGTTAGAGGATGTCCAATTTATTATAGTTATCAAATATAGTTTGTACAAGTGGTAACTTCAATTTATTTGCAATTTCTTTGATGTTTTCTTATGGTTCAAGACCATTATATGGCTTAACATACAGTTGGCCAAAAATCAATTTTCTTTATCAGTGAGTGAACTGAGCTATAAATATTTGTAAAAATTGACTTGTTCAATTTCTTGGTGCGGGCTCCACTTTGGTAATCAATTGACCTTGATGAATGAAAGCTGGTCTCAGGGTGAGTAATGCCACTTACATATACCCGGAGCCAGTGCATGCACACTTTTAGCTTGTGAAGCACCATTCTAGATAGGAGTTCAAAGTAGAGCTCAGTTTGTTGATATTAGAGACAAGAAAGGGTATAATACTGTGAGGGTTTAACCAAAAGGGCATGTTTTAGCGCAACCATTGTTGTTGATAATGGCATTTTGTGGGTTTTTAACTAACGACAGTTCCGTGATGCAGTTTCTGGAATGGGTAGATGAAGGAACAAAGTGTCCATACTGTGAAGGCCTCGGATACACCACATGCGATGTATGTGCAGGCACAAAATTTGCCACTGCTTAACTTGTATGTATTTGTTTTTCTTTTTGTTCTTTTGAAACAGAGGTTGGGGGGTTAACATTTTTACATTTCTTATTTGTACCGAGTTCATGCTTCAATCAATGTACTTGTTTTCAGTAAATGCATAGTAGATTTAAAAAAGATACAGCAGATTGAAATTTCCATTCCATGAATTTCATTGAAACTGCCCTTTCATTTACATAAAATCTAAGAATAAACATAATGCCATTTGGTACATTATCAGAAATATTTATTTGAAGTTTCTACGAGTATTCTTAGCTATATACTTTTCCTCCTCAAACTGGTCTAAACTCGATACCTTCGATGATGAGGCCAGACTTTCCACCAGGGTTATTAATATCCATCAACCATGCCTCCACTTCTTTATTATTTTCTTCTCCATTGTAAAAGTTTCCCATTTCTATTTCCATCCAGCCATCACCTCTCATTTGTGCAATTTTCCCAGTTCCTTCGGATTCAAGTTTCTCTGTGCCGTCTACAGTTTTAATCACACTGTGTTCCATTTGAGGATCAACGAATCTAATCACCGTTCTTGATGATTGAAGGCCATTCAATCTTTCTGCGAGGTGGAATACTAAATATGCTGCATAAGCAGTGTTTGATGACAGCATGTGAGTTTTCATCTTCCCCCGAATATGGATCCAACCGGGACACTTAAGCTTGGCCACCTCAGAGAATCTGTAAATATAAATTCACGTTCAAATTATTATAGATTCTCACGTGGGCATCCATCTCCTCAAGATATATAAATAAAATAAAATAAATTTATCGAAACTCAGAACTTTTATATGAGATGATCAATGAGTATAGTCTCTCCTGCACTTTAAAAAAAGCTGCTTTCTTGCTTTTATAGGATTTCTATGTAACGTGGCATTTGGATGAAAAATAGTCCACACGTGAAGAGATGCATTGATTATTAATAGTCTCTCCCGCACTTATGCATGTAAAAATGCAATTTTCTTGCTTTTATAGAAATCATGTTCCAGGCATATGAATTAAATAGAGTTTGCACGTGAAGAGAAGTATTGATTATTGAACATAGTCTCTCCTGCACCTGGATTGCGGGTGAGATGTCCAGCTCCAGCATCCTCCCCACGATAGTAAAAGTTCTCGGGCTCCTAGCGTATAACACTTCTTTCCATTCCGTCCATCAAGAGAAACGCTCTGTTTCAAGGTTAAGAGGAAATTATTATAGATGCAGAGTTTATATATTACTAGAAAATCATATTTTCTTGCACAGTACCTAACAAGGTGGATTAATTGAAGAATATCTATCAAGACAACCTAGAGAACAATTAAGTGTCGATTGTCCAAATAGGATTTTCTCTAATTATTAGTTAGATAGAAATATCACCATCAGAAGTGGCATTTACGATTCAATCAGAAAAGGGAAAGGACATCTGTCATAGTTTACTGTTTACTCCTAATAAAGGTCCTTTTTGTTAGATTTTTTTTTTTTACCTAAATTAGGTTATATTTTTTGAAAAAATATTTTTTCCTTCTTTGCGCATGTTTTTATTGGAAAAATATTATTTTCTTTATTCCACATAATTTTTTATCTTATTTCCATCTTTGTGGTATTTTTAGGGTTTGGCATCGACCTTTATAAATACTAGACTCTTTTCACAAATTTTGTATTACTGAAATATAGAATAATTGTGTAGGCACAATTATTGTATTTGTTTTCTTCGTTTTTTGTCAATTGAATAAAATACTCCGTTCCTTTGCCAATTAATCATTTGTCTTTTATGTTTGTTTGCGATCATATACTTCATATCGTGTCATATATATTACCTCGATTCGTTTTATTTTCTAACAAGTGGTATCAGAGCTATTGGTTGTGATTTGTTCGACGTTTTTGTTATTGATGGCAGTTTTAAAGTATGAAATTTCGCTCTTGGATCATAATACAAGATTTTCGTGAGGGCAAGTGAAGATGCGAGTTGTACTAGCCAGATGGATTTGGATGATGCGTTGTTGAAATTTGACAAAATGCCCACAACTTGAACGACGGAGGAGAAAGAACGGAATGATCGAAACGCACTTTCACAGATTCATCTTCATTTCTCTAACAATATTCTTCAAGACATTTTGAAGGAGAAAAGATGATAGCTGTGTTGTGGTTGAAGTTGAAGCAATTATCTATAACTAAAAGTCTGACTAACAAATTGCATCTGAAGCAGATATGTTATTCTCATTGCATGGCTGAAGGCAGATCTTTGGAAGATCATCGCTGTGCTCAATGAGATCGTCGCGGATTTGGAGACTTTAGATGTAAAGTATGATGATGAAGATTTGGCCTTAATTCTTTTGTGTTCGCTACCCACTTCGTTTAGAGACACGATCTTGTATAGTTCTAATACTTTCACCATTGAAGATGCGTATGATGCCTTATTTTCAAAAGAGAAGATGAAGCATCTAGTTAGATCAGAGGTTAGAGATGAAAAATGCCTTATTGTTCATGGTAATCGGAGAAGAGGTAAGTCGAGGTCAAATTTCAGTAATCATGTTTGTTGTTATTGCAAGAAGAAAGGACATATTAATAGGAATTGCGACAAATTGCAGAACAAATATAATGTGATTGCAAATCATGAGAAGTAATCAAGTACTTCAGATGAGACTAACATAGTCGAGTACTGTTCGAGTGATGGAGATGTTTTGACGATTTTTGACGTGGAATCCAAATCTGACGAGGAGTGGATTTTGGATACAGCTTGTACGTTCCACATGTGTCCCAATCGGGATTTATTTGAAACATATAAAACGATGACGCAAGATGTCGTTGTCATGGGTAATAATGAACCTTGTCGGGTAGTTGGTGTTGGTAGAGTCGGACTGAAGCTAGTGAATAGAACTTGTAGAACACTTGATCATGTTCGATATATTCCAGACTTGAAGAAGAATCTCATTTCGTCGAGTACTTGATTCAAAAGGGGTATATGTTCTCTGGATAAGGTAGAGTCTTGAAGGTTCGAAAGGGTGTTCGTGTTGTATTGGAGGGGCGGAAAAGATCCTAATTATACATCTTGCAAGGTCGGACAGAATTTGTAAAAAAAAGTCAGCACAAATTTAGTACTGTGGTGGAGATTCAGTTTGGTACTGCACTTGAAGAATACTATTCAATCGAGTTTGGAGAATATGGGTAATTTCTCTTTGCCACCATTACCTGCAGTTCCATCGTATTCAACTGTTAGGGATAGACCCATTGAAGATAGGTACGTAGATGTTGATTCAGTTGCACATGATTTTAGCGTTTTTGAAGGTCTTGAGACTAGCCGGGGCCTTCTATGAAAGCAGTGGGAGTTGATTCTGCTACAAGGTATGTTTTGACACTGTTTGGTAATTTCTAATTCTTTGTGAATTTTGAGAAACTCGGTATTTGAGTTTATGTATCCGTGTTGGATACTGTGGAAGAGGAGAAGTATTTTTGTGTTGGAGAAAGTTTGGTTCTTGTTGAAGAGTTCGAATTTTTTCGTTGCACTCAGATTTATTTTTCCAAGTGAAGAAATCTTGGAGGTTCATTCGTTGCATCGGAATTTGTGTCGAGGTGGAGATTTTTGGATTTTTTTTAAACCCAAATTAGGTTGCAAAAATATTTTTTCCTTCTTTGCATGTGTTTTTATTGGAAAATATATTATTTTCTTTATTTCACATATTTTTTTTATCTTGTTTCCATCTTTATGATATTTCTAGACTTTGGCATCCACCCTTATAAATATTAGACTTTGTTCACAAATTTTGTATTACTGAAATATAGAAAAATTGTGTAGACGCAATTATTGTCTTTATTTTCTCTATATTAGTCAATTGAATAAAATACTTCGTTCCTCTGTCAATTAATCATGTCTTTTTTCTTGTTATTTGTTTGCGATTATATACTTCATATCATGTCATATATGTTATCTCGATCCGTTTTATTTCCCAATAGTTTTCACATTAAATTATTATGTTGGGAATCATGTTTCTTACATTGAGCAGCTCAAATGTTCAACACATGATTAAACGTGATTCAGTATTATCTATAGTGAGTTACTGTTAGATGTTTCTATGGAAGGTGAACTGTAGAGAGTTTATATAGATTTCCGTTCACTCGATATTCAAGTTGGGTTGATATTCTTAGTACATGCTTGATTTTAACATAAATGAGCAATGAATGGACCAAAGCATAATGAATGTAGAAAATGTGAGGATATGAACTTACAGTATTGCCTTCACGGAGGAGAATAGGGGAATGACAGAGAGTAAAATATAGGTCTTTCTTGGTGGCATATGACACTGGAGAAACAGATGTTGAGATGATATGTTGATAATCCGGGGGCAAAAATCTCTCCCAAACGTTGTCTGAATCAGAGGCAGATTTGAACCTGTGTGAGACTATTGAGAGTCTTGTCGTGTCCATGGGCGATGTGAGTGACAGAATGGTCGAAATGCATTCCTCCGGCAGCCTGGCAAAAGGGTCCATGTTCATCCTGGTTATACTGTTTTAGTCTTCAAGAGCTTGATCTCTCTGTGTTGTGAGACTCTGTGTTTTTGTGTTTATATTTCACACTGGGTTGTCTGTTTCTCACCCACCCTTGTCCAATTAGTGAAGAGGTTGATCTATATCTCTCTCTCTGAAAAGGACGTGGCTCTGTCTCAATATATTTTATATATCATATCCAGTAGAATGGATTTGGCAGTGTACAAATGTCCAAGGTTAGATTACCCAATAAATTTGTTGTTTTGTCCACTTTTCAACATATTGGTTGCTCTCTTTTTTTAATTGGAGAACTTCAGTAATGTCCTATGTACATACACGATAGAATTGTCCGCTCAAATCACGACTCATCTTTAAAGCACCCAAATAACGACACTTCAAATGCCGAGTGAATAAGAGAGAAATGGAGAAACTACTATTTCACTATTTATTTATTTTACCATGTGATGTACAAGTGAATACTCGAGGAGTTTGTAGCTTCATAAATTTGCTTTCTATAATTGTGAGACAGGGTGAAAGTTGCTTTCTATATGAACTCGCGAGGATCTTGGCGTGACCAGATATCCAATCAATAATATGGATAATTGACTTTTTCAAAAATGGGGCAAAAAGAAAGAATTATTTTTATATAATATACATGTCTGAACATTCGAACAGCAAGGCATTCCCTTCGATAACACCTTTCATTGTTATGAAAATGTTTAAACTTCTCTCTTTTCTAATGGGAAAAATTTCATATTTGAGAGATTAAGTATTACTCATTTCAAAATTAAGAAACGAGGTTTCAAACTTAAAAAATCATATATTAATTAAATTTTATTTATGAAATAATTAATGAAAATATATTTTACAAATTAAATATATGAATGTTACAATTCTATACAATTTAGTCACAATTATTGAATTAATTGCTCATAAGTTATTTTTTGATCGCAAATAAAAAAATTTATAGATAACAAATTATTTCACGATCACAAATAAAAAATTTTATAGGTCATAATTAATTTATCGATCACAAATTAAAAAAATTATAAATTACAATTTATTTATTGGTAATAAATCACAAATTTTATAAGTCATAAATTATTATACGGTCACAAATTATCAAATTGTTGGTCACAAATTAATAAATTTTTAGATCACGTATTATTTATTGATCATAATTCATCTATTTCATTGGTCATAAATTTATTGATCACACATTAATCAATTTATTGGTCACAATCAACCAAATAATGTGTAACTACCTCCGCAGGACAACAAGCAACACCACCACCATGTCCATCAAAAACCACCAAGAGCACCACCGCGATCAATCAAATGGAAAAACCACCATGGCAAACCAAAAATTAGGCTAGCTAGCAACCACAACTACCATGGCACCACAACCACACCACCATGAGAACTACCACCGCCGCCAGATAAACCACCCCTAATAGTGCCATCCCCACCCAAAATCACTGTACAATCACACCACCAACCATAAAAAACTACTTACAAATGTCGCTGCCCCCACGAACACCACCAACTACAAGGTCTAGTGGACTTCAACTGTCATCACAACACCACCAATGGTATCAAAATTTGTATATCGCTCGTCACTCCACGTCGCACAACATTAGGATATCTCTACGCCGCTCCACCTCTTGAAATATCGTAGACAACTCCATCGTCGCTACACAACGATGTCGAGCAACGCCACTCTCAAATTAACACCGCCATCAAAATGTCTATACCATCGCACAGATCGAAATCTCACGCTACCCCCACCTAGCACAACTTCCATATTAATGCCACTCCACCTCATAGATTAACACCGCTCCACCTTGCATGGATCGAAATCTCACCTTGCCCCACCTCCCACAGTTGCTCCGGTGTGTAATGTATTGTAAAGACACAGGGATAATGAAAAGATATGAAGAGAGAATGGAAAGAGGAAATGAATAGGTTCAGGGTGAGAGATTTAGGGATTGACTGTTCGAAGTTCAAATCAGTGGGTAAATTAATTTAACTAATATTATAAAGTTAAAATTATTATCTGATTTTTGAAAGAAAAACTTTCAAATCTGATTTTTGAATTGTGCATTTTAAAACTCAGGGTACATGTAATTTTCACTTTTTAATATCGTCCAACTGTCGTGTCCACCTTGCTAAAGAAGCCATTATAGTTATATCTCAAAAGCAAATAACTAAACTACAGCTCCTTGTACGCATCAGTATTGAATATATGTTCTCCAGATAACAACCAATTTGCACTTTAGCAATTCACTTTCCGTGATTATTGGATATGCAATGTGTTGAAACAACTATACTATTCAAGTTTTTCATCATCTATTGAAGCTGAAACAACTTTGAGTGAAAGAAACAAACGATTGCCAAGCTACGACGCTTTGACTGAAATCCAGAAAGGATAATCAGTCTTCTACAATATGCTTTTGCAAAGTGAAAAAAATTTCCCACGATCATACTATATCTGACTATAAAGTACGATTTTTTTTTTTTTTTATTGCATTCATGTTTATAGGTTGGTCTTCGGCTTACCAGCCGCAATCCGCCTACTGACAGATCGCATGGTCACGAACTCTTCTGCGGCAGAAGGATGTATGCCAACCTGTACAAAAAGATCAACTGATGTATCAGCAATAATGAATAGATGTAGATTTCTACCAATCCCAAAGCTTTCGCATGTGTTTTCAAGCCCAGTTACTCCAATTAATTTATCGCGAAGAGTCAAAATCATTGGGATGCTAAAAGAAATAGGATTAAAATTAGAAGTTGATTGAACTAGATTTGAACTTCGTTATATTTTCCAATTTGTGGAAAGTTCATTAAATAATTTGTTGATTAATCAAACCATATGAAAATGTCTTTCTTTGCAAAGGAATATTAACATGTTGAAAATGAACTTGGCATCAGATTTACAAAAAGGCATGACTACACTCTTCATGTTAAATTGAATTTCAACATCGGGTCTTTTATGCTGAATCCTAGAAAAACTGGCTTGTCACATGCATTGAAGAATGAAATTAGAAGCACAATAAAGAACACAAGCTCTGAGAAGTCAGTCAGCTTACAGTGCTATCAAATTGTGCTTTGGTTGCTCCACATTTGAGTGCAACAGCAATGCCCTGTGTAATATAATGATCATACCCAGTTAGAAGAAATTTGAACTGGTGGTCAAATGGGATGCTAGCAATATTGATTCTTAAGCTAACGAAACGTATGCTAAGGCAGTTTTGGACCCTACTAGACAATGGTAAATAAGAAAAGAAGTTAGCATTTTGTATGACGCACAAATAACTACGATTTAATACTATGTGCCATGCGTGCAATACTGGACATGACTGTACTAGACAAGCTTTTAACTTCTATTTCTTGTTTAAAACTATTGAGTGATATACAATTCACCTTACCAAACAAACTCTAAGGGGAATAATATTTGTTAAAGTGGACTAAAAACCATAATCATCAGTGGACTTAGCTGTGATGAGTATAAAATTAGTACTTTAGTAGAATGCTATAAGTCTATAACCCATTGGCTTGAATATTCCATTTTCAGTAAAATCTGATATTAGCTAGCTGAACCTCTAGCAAGAATTGGTGCTTATGTATTTGTTGTATCAAACTATGTGGGCACGTATTAAACAGTGGATGATGATTGTGGCTTGCATAGAAATAAGCATCAACCAAGCATATTGTCTTCTTTTAAAAAATGTGCAAGCTTTATGCCAATACACTTGATTGTTACGTATTTCCACGCCAAACAGTGCAAAAAGATGAAAAGCAAGAGAGATGTCTATGTTAAATGATAAACCTAAATTTATTTTCGTGAAGAACAGTTTGGACCGTGTGGAAATCAAACTAGTCAACATTTAAAGGATAGACAAAAATTCAAAGTAGAATCACCAAAGTGAGAAAAATGAGTGAAGAACTAAGTTGTATACCTGTATGATCTCAGCTGCATCTGGACCACACATGGATGCTCCAAGAACTTTATCAGTCTCACCATCAACGACGAGCTTCATAACCGTTTTCTCTTGACGCCTATGCAACAATACCACATGTCATCCAGTTACTTAAAAGAACATGCTTCTACAGATAAAAAAAAAAAATCAAAATTAAATGTTGTGAAGTTCAACTATCAACAGTTCCAGAGCAAAATTTTAGGCTAAGTTTTCACCATTCTGCATTAACAAATCATTTACTAGAACGAAGATATACTTTTTGTGCAAATAATGCACTAATCAGTAATCATAACCAATGTGAATTGGCAAACCCTGCAAAGAAACATTTACTCAAGTTTTAGAAATTTTGAAACAGCAGAATCTTTGGGTTACAAGGTAATTTGTCTCTAGTATCATTACCAAGACACTAGCATTGAAAAAATCTTTGAAAAGGTCGGCCTATTTTATTTTAGGCATAGAATATCAACAATCAACCAACGTACCCAGAAATTGTGTTCTTCATTGGATTAAATGTTGATGTGAAGACTAAAATGTCACCATTTGCTTGCTCTATGGCCTGTTCCTCACTGAGACCAACTACAGACAGTGGCGGTATGCTGTCAAGCAGCAAAAGATTAAAGTCATAAAATATTAATGGCTCTGAAAATAAACAAAGAGAAAGGCCCAAGTGCGACAGAATTTGACAAATTTTAGTCTACTATTGGTAAGACAATAGTGAAATATGATGGTAACAGTATAATCACTGAAAAATCAGATACAGACAAGGCATCACCTAAATTCAAGGTATTATCAGTGTAGATCTAAGAAATTTAATAAAACAAAATGTAAAATTGTCCGAATTCCAAATATATAATCAGGTATTAACAAGAACTACTTATAAGGTAGTTTTCGCTAGGCCAAGAACCAGTTTTAGTGGATACGCTGTTGTTCCACAGGCACTAATACTGTCTATTCCTAGATTATAAGCTGTGTTATAAATGTTATCCGACTTATCTAAAATGTCAAGCTGTTAGAGGGGCTATATGTATTCATTTAAATCTCATCGTCAATGTGCCTTCTGCCTGGCATTGGTTTTGATACAATGTTAACCGCATCATCTAAAAGCTTAAGCAATTAAAGAGGGACCACGTGTATTCAATCAAATCTTGCCTCCAACATTATATTGTTTATGTTTTTTCACCTGGTTTCTTTTATTGTTTAGGTAGATGGTGTCCTATTGAGTGATGTGGTAAGGGTAAAGCTCGGGTTTTAAGAGCTCCACCACAAATTCTCTCCACCGTAGACAGATTTCCAGGTTCGAAACCTTAAGAAAGTAACTTCCGCAATTTGGTTCCCTCTAAATAACACATTCTAATCTATAGCAAGTCTTCCATAAGCAATATTCGAATAATATCCTGTTACATCACCTAACCTCTCCTTCAAGGAACTTTAAATCTAGTGTATACCCCATTACATCAACATCCCCATTTTTCTTGATCCTTTTGCTCTAATTAGGTGCTGTGGACCCTAAATTCCATTAATATATAGAGTGAATTCACATTTATATTTTCTTATCTTCAAAGTTATCTGCAGTCGGTGATGGATGCTCGAATTTTAAGGGTGCTTAATCCAAAAAAGTTCTCCAACATACCTAAATCTAATTTGGTCACACCATTAAGAAAAGTAGTTATAGTCTAAAATACACGTGCAAAATCCAAACACCCAATTGGATCTAGGTGGACTGGTAAAAACCTCACTTTGGCTTTTATGGCATTTTGGGGGAAAGAAAGGTTCTAGTCTAGCATAACTTGATACTAAAACCAGTTTCCATGCATTGCACATCGTTCGTTTGTAGATTTCTAGTTCATCTCCTTTTAGCTAAACTAACTCTTATTACTTTGTTTTCACAGTCACAGCTTATAAAATCTGGGAGCTCATTTACATAAAAAAGGGGACTTCAACTACCACCGTTATCATGCAAAATGAAGAATAATAAAGTGCGCAATTTGAAAGTTGGCCAAGGAGAGATAGTAGTACCAGAACACAGCACAAGGAACATGGCTGTAATCAGGTATTGAGGGTTTTTCACCAAAAACAGTTTTCTGCAGCAACAAAAAATTAAGAATTGAATTATATAAAAACATAAAAATTACGTAACATGTTAATTGTGAGTTCATTAATGAAAAAGCTATTAGTAAACTCGAACAAAGAAAATGACAGTTCAGCAGAACATATACCGCAAAACAGGTTGCTTCCATTAATGCAACAGGAGTAAGATTCATTCGGTCTGTAACGTCACCTACGGCCCATATGCTAGGTATGTTGGTACAAGAGTATTCATCAACCTGATGGAAATTAAAGGGTCAGTAAACTAGGGGATAACTAATATAGCATATGAATCAAGATGACAGAAAATTTTAGTCTGATATCTCATCACCAAGGACAAAAATATAAAGCTAAATGCCATGTCAAAAGCCAAAAAAAAAAAGGAAATAGTTGTCCATGATTCCATATAAGTTTTAGGAATCCAACTTCATTGTTCACCCAAGTCAAACAATGACAACCATAACTATACTAGGCAAGACTTGATGAAAAACCTAAGGCAACAAAACTAGCAATGCTCTATTGCATATTCATAGTGCAAGCTCAGAGATCCCTGAGACTAGGGTATGTCATGTTTTAAACTAAATCAACAAGTTACATCATTTCGTGGCCTTCAGTTCCTGCACTTTTTCAAAAGACACATAGGAATGAGAAAAATCAATAACAGGCCACTAAACCTTCACGGCTCCATTCTTATCAAGTTCAACGCCTACAGCTTCCAGATTCAACCTCTTTGTGTTAGGTGCCCTACCTGCAACCAATAGCCACGATAATAATAATCAACCTCTCACCAGAGAGAAAAAACTAGACAAAAGAATTTGAAAAAGAAAAATGGCTCCTGAATAAAAATGTTAGGATTTCACGCACAGCATGCTACACAAGTGCAATGCAAACCATTGTGTAGCATGCAAACCATCAAATATCCAAAACACCCAATAAAAATCACAAAAATAGTCTCTTGTCACGACGAAAGACAAACTGCTACACAGAACTTGTATTGCAAACCCACTAACCAAGTGTATTACCTTCTCTAAGCAGAAACTAACAAAAAATGAGATCTCATGCTATCTCTACCCAAAGAATATTTTTCTGCTGATATGATCTTGAAAGTAGAGTTAAACCTCATCACATCTAACCTAATTTCAACAAAGAAGCACTGTCCCAAGAACTTACAATTATTGATACTGTATGGTGTATCTACGTTCAGTAATTCAGAGTGGGGAGAAATTGATTACTATGCACTGAAATCATGAATGTAATAATGACAGTACAAGGTAACAACATAATTATTCAGTGACCAAAGACAAGATTTTTGATACACAGAAATTTTCTAATGCACTTTTCCCCCCTTTAAAAACCACTATTTCTTAAAATAAGGTAAACCAGCAGACATTAAACATGTAACTTGCACCTCTAGTGTACGTAAGTAACTGCTTGACATTACCAGTGGCAAAGAGAACAACATCTGCCAGCAATTCTTCACCATGATCAGTGCGTACTTTTATACCATCTTCTGTTTTAACTAGCTGGAACACCAAATCATTATACCAACTAGGTTAAATGTAAATGGAAATGTCATCACTAACATAAAAAAGAATAGCAAGGAACCAAAAGATCCAGATTAATAACTGGTAAACACTTCTTTTAAGGGGTTCTCTCTCTCTCTCTCTCTCTCTCTCTCTCTCTCTCTTTTCTTTTCTTTTTGTGCCCGTGGACTGGGGGCGGGGGTGATTATGTGATTAATATAAACAAGAGACATAGAGAACCTCAGTTAAGGTTGTCCTGGGATGAATATTAACCCCCCTGCCTTCTAGATTTCTTGCAACCACTGCTCGCATTTCGTCGTCAAAACCTCTGAAATAATAGTTGATAGGTGAATGCCATAAGACACAATGCACCAATAAACACATTAATATAAATGATGATCAGATAAAAAATCATGCTATCAGTAAATAAACATGCAAAGAAATGGAAGGAATGGTAATTGTAGTAAGTAGATTTGATATATATCCATATCGTATGTGTGACCTTAAACATCCCAGTGTTTTGTTCTTTCTTTATCAGTTCACTAGTTTAGTGTTCTAATATCTTCAGAAATAATCTGGTCAAAAAAATTACTGAACATCTTCAAATTTTAAAATGTGTTACAAAACTGCAGATATCATATTTGTATTGTCAAGAAGTATTCAATTTTAGTTTGAATAAGAGACCTCTTTGAGCCGACGGATAACATATAGTCAACTACAATTCTCTTAGAAGATATCTGCATGATACATCATAATTTAAAGGAAAGATTTTTGGTGATCAATCTTTGAACAAAATATTTTATTCCAAAAGTCATTGAAAATAAATGTTAAGAGGAAATGTCCACTATGTATAAAGGAAAAGAAAGTACAGAATACCAGCAAAAACTATGAGTCAAAAGAGTGCTAGTGGCCCCTTGTGCATAAAGAGGGCAAAAGGAACACTCTATTGTGCAGTCAAAGTTATGGAAGTTGCTGTGTACTAATGAAAACAATCTATATGCACTAGGTAATTGCTAACATGGCAATCTACAGAAATTTTCCATTCCCCCGCTACTTCCAAAACCTTCAATCTCCTTATCAACGATCTCTTTGAAGATTGAAGAACACCAAAGTTTTTCCATCGGTATCCGAAAAAAATCTATTAAAAATTCAAGGCACCATCACAATGCTACAATGAGGAGTTGCAGTCTTAAGGAACCCACAATTTACAAATTAGCCTGTGAGCGAATATTTTATATCATTTACATTGCACTATAATTCTTTTATTATATACATCGGAACACAAAAAAACCTGTTGATCAACAAAGTTCACTTTCACAGGTTGATTCACAGCGCCCATACAAACCCCAGAAGTAATTCTCTCCATCATTGATTTGTCCTACTAATCTTTGCATTCACTACCCTAAATGAACTCCTCAAAGCCCATGATATTTCCCAGTACTGGAAACTGATTAAATTGGCAAGTACTACCTTTTGATATTGGTGTTCAATATCAGATAAATCTGCTTTCAAAAGGAAACGAAACTAAAAGTATTCATTTGCAGTAACTGTATAGCTTCTAAGTGAAAAAGGAAATGAATTGAATTAAGAAAACTTTATAACCTTAAAGGGAGCTCCTTTCTGAAGCACAAATCCACTGATGCACCCATCCCGCACCATATTGAAGCAAACTCAACAGCAATGTACCTACATTTCAAAAAAGAAACATTAATCATTTATATCTTTTAAGAACACTAAACAAATTCAATGTAAGAAAGAAAAGGTAGCATACCCTCCCCCAAGTATAACAGCTCGCTTAGGTAACTCTTCCAAGCTCAATGCCTCATCAGATGTTATAGCCAATTCCTACACGTGAACCAAAAAATATAAGCATAGACATCAATATACACTCCACATAAAGAGATAGTCAAAGGTATCTATCAAAACTGAATGGGAATTAGAGGAAATTAAAAAGAAAAGTAGAAAGGGGGGAAAGAGGTGTCAGATAGAAACCGAAATTTGTTGTAAAAAGTTATCATATAGTTACACATATAGCATCCCATCTAAAGCAACAAAATTCAAGTTAGACATGAATTAAAATACAAGAAAGCTGAAAGATTAGTTCTATGCATATGAATCATAGTGCCAAGCACTAATAGAGTAAATTATATTTTTAAAAATCATACAAACCTGTCCGGGAATAGCTGGACGTTGAGCCCTACTTCCAGTTGCAATCAGAATGTGTTTTGCTGAATAGCTTATTTTGGTGCCATCCAGTTGGATCACTTCAACTTCATTAGGACCAACAACTTTTCCCTCTCCTTCAAATAATTTAACTCCAGCATTTGCAAGTAAACGCTTATGGATTCCATTTAATCTAATTATTTCCTCTGTCTGCAAATCAGGAATAAAGATGAAACATGAAAATGGATATAAAGAAAAATAATATACAAAGTTTAAAAATGCCATTAGAGGAAGTAGCCAATATTCAGATAGACCTTGTAAAAAGTAAATAGAGAAATTTACATTAAAAAGGTCCGCACTTTCCTTTTCCTTAACAATCTATTTGGGAAGGGGAAAATTCTGTGAAACCACTAACGTGGGCACCAATAAATAATCAACAAGCTTATAGAAACATTAATGATATCTCAACAACGAAGTTAAAAAACCAAGATGATTAGAACAAAAATAATGACATTAACATCAATATAAATTATTATCAGCATGCTAGCAGGAGCCAGATGACATTGACAAAAATGAATTGCTTGAATCGAGATCACCATATTGAAATTTACCCCAAATCAAGTAGAACTTAAAAACCTTGATTAATGCTTTTGTATAAGCTAGGTATATTTGGAAACTTAAAAAAGAAAAAAATCAGTCTCAAAACTGGTCTGTTGTCCAAAAACAACTAGTCATAATTCTAAACTTGATTCAAACTCTAATACCTCTTTATTCCTTTCTAACCTATAACTGAATGTTTGATAATTGAGGTATCCATTACCCTCATTTCTGTACAGACTGCTCAAAAAAATGTGATTGTGCTTAATTGGAAATATTGAAGTTTCTGTAAGGCGAATAATATACAGACTTTAAAATGTAAAAGAACAAATGACATTATATTCTACTTACCTTCTTTTGTAAAAGTTTCTTCCAATTGAAATCAATTCTCTCATTCAGTTCCCATCCATAACTCCTTGCATCCTGTAAAACCAGAGGTAAAAATGAATCAAAATATTTTAGTTTGTCTTATAAGGCCCAGCTATTATTACTGTTGTGAATTTAATAAACTAGAATACGGGTTCTGATTATGAAAAAGGGAAAACTTTAAAAAAAAAAAAAAAACATGAACTTTGCAGGCCTTTTCAATTATGAAGCGCCAATTTGTATCAATTTGGTTAACATATGACTATTTTCCACCAATTGATCATATCTTCAATGAGTCATCTAAAAGGCTATTAATTAATAAACACACATGAACGTGGCATCTGACATGAATATCAATTGATGGTACATGTGCAAAGGAACTCAAATGCCGCTGTAAAATACATGGAATTACGAATCCACCACTAACACTAGGAAATGAGAAAAAAAAAAAGGATCCTGATATGGCATTTTCAAACGACATGCTAAACATCTTTACTAGCCTTCTCTCTCATTCAGTAGTTGTTGACTAGATATTGCCATAGATGAGCATTCGCTCTAGTTCAAATTATTGCCACTGATAGGACACCAGGACTCCTCATTTCCGCATTGATTCCGAGTTGGACTGATATTTAATTTGCTTTAAAATATTGGAATTGCAAAGTAACAATGTAGTAAAATCAACAGGGTTTTCAAAATTAAAATGACTGAAACTGTAGTCAGCATTAATTTTTAAGTTTTCATTCATCCAAGACACATAAATATGGATTTGATTTTCCAAGGACTTTGACATACTATACCACTGTTACATGTCACCATACCACTATCATCCATATCGGATAAAACTTGCTTGGGGTATTTCAATAGACTTAAAGAAAGTAAAAAAAATGTAGAAGAATAAAAGTTTGGAGCAGAATTATATTAAATTCCTTGAGCTCCTTTCTCCAAAATGACTGCAAAGCACAAAAAGGCTCATGATTCAGTGATGAATCCTCAAACTGGTGAATTTCCTACGGCAAGGCGCCAAAGGTCTCCTAGAGCCATTGCCTTCTTTTAGGCCTTTGTAGCAGAGTTCTCAATTACCCAGCCTTAATACTCACCCCAGAAAGAAAATAACTCAGCTGATGATGGTGGTTGTTTGCATAGTTCTGCATCATGCGGTTTTTGTCATTGTTCTTGCCAAGATTGCTATGGAGAGGCATACATTCACTAATATGAACTTTAGAGGAGATATGCAAGTTGTCAGAAGAGAGGAAAGCTGCATGAGCAGGGAATGCGCTGAGAAGGTGGCAGGATAAATTTTTGCAAATTCTACATCAAATTGGGACCATACAGTATAGTTCTTTATTTTTAGTTTTATGTTCGATTATGGGTATTTTTGGTTTTTTTGTGGACTGTAACGTCATGTATCCTTTTACAAGTGTACAAGTGCATCTCAACATATTTTTATATTGGATTACATGTTTACGTGCCATTTATCATTTTAATGCCTTCGTAGACAGTTCACTTGTGGTGCGATATAATTTAAACAAAAAATTCCTAATGATAACAAACTTGATACAAATTATAGGTCACATAATAACAGAAAACCTAGAATGTGTTTTTTTCTTAATTTCTCTGAAGAAAAAGGAAAGAATCTCACACAATATTTCAAAATTTGACATGTCACCGATAAGAAATATATAAACCAATAAACTTTATGAGACCTTTGGCACTGATATAAATATTCACTCTCCGCATGTTGACTAAAAACAACATTTTTCCCAAACATTTTCTGTACATTCTTCTCCAAATTTAAAAAATAAATAAATAAAAGATAAAAAAAAAATTGAAGACAAAATTAATTTCAACAGGCTTTTCAATACACATTTTCAAAACATAAACTTGCTAATGTACCAGAGAAAAGAACATGACAAGAATTTGAACACAGATTTTTCAAGAAACATTCACCCCATATCATCTCTTCACCTTATCTAATCAAGTCATAATCTCACCTCCAATTCAGATCCAAAGGATGCACCATAGACCAAAATCTTTTTAGGTACACAACCACGAATGACACACCTGAAACACAGAAAATTTAGTTTCTTAGTATCACCTTCATTCCCGTTATTTCAAACTTGCTAAAAAAATCAAATACACGTTCATGAAAGGAAAGAAGCAGCTATTAACAACAGACAATTCTGGACCAGCTTACTATGAAGGCACAGCAAGCTCTTCTATATGCATATGTTTGACATCTATGTTCATGACTTCATCTGAAAGAGGATGTTTTTATGCCAAAGTAAGAAATATCTACAACTATTAGTAGGCAGACTTACGTTCCACCAACTCCTCCAATTACTTCAGTGCTGATAGGATGAAATGGAAGCTCACATATCCCGACCTGATAACATATTCAAACTTCATCAGCAACAGACTAATAATAAAAAAGTCCTGGCAGGGAACGAACATAACCGTTAAAAGATAGAATGAAACAATCATAAATGATGGGAACTTAGGAAGATTTCTAACATACATCTAAGTTAACACAGTAGATTCTGGGCTATGCAAATAATGGAAGAATTTTGAAACTCCAAAAATGATTGTGGGTTCTATGACAAGAAAGAAGCCAGTTGGTTAAATGAAAGTATCCATTGTGACTATAAAGTATTTTCCTCAAGTTTGATTATTTGCATTTAGATTACGAGGGTTTATGTAGTTTTTTTAGATTTGCAATAACTTTGGTCCTTGAATCTTAGTTTAGTATTTTATATCCTTTTGGATTTTATTAGGAGACCTTAGTAATATAGATTGAATTGGCAATTAAATTTGTTCATACTTTCTAGTTGGAAACATGCCTTTTCTGAAAGGATAAGCTATAAAGTCATAAAAAATTCTGTAATCTCTTTATTCTGATAATACAAGAAGAAACTAAGCATTCTTCCCATTAAATTGGGGTGGCTATATGAACCCTCTTTACTTGAATAAAGTTGATTTCTATTATGATTTCTTGGTTTCACTCAAACCACCTCAATTCTAGATTTCTGCTCTTAGGTCAGAGCAGATTAACCTTTTATGTATTGCTAAAAAAGCCATTATGGAATCCTGCCACCACTTGGCTTCAAAACAGTACTGCATTTTTAAAAGTACTGTTCTTGGATACTATATACATGGAACAGTTCTGAATGTCTCCAAACTGAACCTTGACAATCGAGAAATAACACCCACAGGATTTGGAAATCTTTCTCCATCAGTTTGAATTAAGACCCACCAGAAATGATATCTTATTGAACTTTCCTACATCTCAGTGAGGAAAAGAATAAATAATATTTACAGTGAAAAACATAGTTAGGTAGATGGAAAACCCATTTATTGTCTAAATCCCTATTGTTGTTTACAAACCCCATACTACTTCAGATCTTACTCCCTGTTAAAGTAAAACAAAATTAAGGGAAGAAAATGTATTAAAGATCATTCAATAATCAAAATCATGACAAAACTACGCATGGCTTAAGGCATCAAAGCCAGTTAATACACAATAAACTTTGATTGTTAAGCCTTCCATACTTAATTTTTGAATCATCTACAACTCAAGGTCATGTATATACCTCTACAGCATCTACACATGTGATTAAGAACACCAACTACAACAATGCAAACACCATATCTTATTTATTAGAGTGGGCTTTTCCTGTAATTAAACCTTAGCTCCATATTGCGCTGAAAATCGTGAAGCACGAACTCCACCACTGCCAGCACCAATCACAAACAAATCAAAGTCATATTGAGTCTCCTCTTCATTGGGCTTTTCCAGCTCCCCATCAATCAACATCTTCCTTGCCATGACGACAGTACTATACACACATAAAATCCACAAACAAGTAATATTAGATCCGCAAAGTACGGAATCATCATATAGAAATAGCATCAAGCTCTCTTGGTAGCAGAGAAAATGAACAAAAAGGAAAAAGATCACATGTGAACAAAGTTTACTTAATTAATTCTGACTTGTGATAACTACCCATTTACTTGAAAATGGAAGAGATTTTGACATTTTGCAAAAGTAAACAAGAATTATTCTAATAAATAGATTACTCGAACTACTTATCCTCTACTGGGTTTTCTTTACACAAAATCCATTTCTTTTTACTCGTTTGAAGAATGCCATGCCCAATTGCTTTAAGTTCAACGAAACGAAGAAAGATCACAACCTTTTTTTTTTGTAAAATTAAACAAGAAACAAGCTAGAAACAAATTACTTGAGTTGAATTCCTCTTGGTTTTCTTTCTTATTCTTTGGCTAACACTTTGGAATGAAACAGTTGAAGCATTAATAACTGTAAAAAATAAGCTTGTTTTAATTGTTGATTTTGCTGTTGATTGCTTTCCTTTATGGAGTGTCGTCGGAGCAGAGCTATGAAAGGAATGTGAAGGGTTGTGTGTGTGAGAGAGCCCCTACATGATATTTAGGGACAATTTCACCATTAGTCCCTGACTTATGGTGTTTGTCACAATTTCATCCTCAATATTCATTTATTAGCTGATGGTCCCCATTCTTTTTGTAGCAATATTGGTCTGCACTAACAATATCTTGTAAGGATTTTAATCGAACATGTGAGTTTATATGTAAAATATTGTGTATTGAATTAAAAGCTATCATTTTTGTGAAGTCCGTTTAAAGTCATCTAATAAGATTTCAATACTTTGGGTTTTGAAGCATCTAATTAAAGTATGGGCATTTATGTGTAGAGATCAGACATGTTCTTAATTTCATGATTGACCGAATTAGATTAATGAGCCGTTAGTGTATATATACGATTATGGTCCCCGAATTATACGTTTTGGTTCATTCTATTCTAACTCTCATATTTAGAGAGAAATAAAGGAACAACGTATGATCTGAAAGACTAAAAATCGCATGACTTGTTCATTGCATTAATCATGTCTGATTCGGTACACTTCTACTTCGATTCACAAATTCTTGATGATCAAATATGATCGATCATTATGATGGTAAAGTATTTTTCCAACATTTCAATCAAAATATTTGAGTGTTAGAAAGTCTATCATACGATGTACTCTTACTATGAGCAAAAATATACAAAAATAAAAGAATATTGAATCAATATAAAATAGAAAAAGGAAAAATTTTTCTTCTCAAAATTTATCCTTGCCATCCACTACACACCGAAGGCTCTGGAAACGACCTCATTTGCGGGAGGTGGATTTCTACCTTCTACAATTGCTGCTAAATGTTAAAAATCTCTACTTTTTATTCATCGAAATAATTTCTAATTAATGCACTATCCAACATCATCATTTTCTAATTGATGGACATATTGTTGATGCGTGATTTAGTTGCTTGACTTAACAAGAATTGTGAAGAAAACCAATTTTCAACCGTTTATGTTCTTTCATATCTATATTCCTAGTTTGAGTCCGATTTTTACGAAGAGTTTTTTTTTTTTTCTTTTGAGATATGAGTGGTGTGAACCAACAATTTTTCACTTAAAACAGAGAATGCGACGCTAACCGATCTTTTGCGGAAAAGTGGAATCAATGACTAATGGCGCACTTAAAAGTAAAGGTCAAGGACTGCGTTGCCAAGAAACATACTTTAGACATGAAAGTGAAATAAAGTAGGTTGGAGAGCAACGGTTCAAACTTCCCTATTATTTATTCGTAGATTAGATTCTCAATCTGAAGGGTTATTGGTCAAGGCGTCAGCTGTCTTCTCTGCAAAGATTCACTTAATTATTAGCCAGTTTGGTTCTTATTATTTTCAAGCACGTTTTTCTATCTAATCATTTCCAATCACACATCTTCAACTTTTTATCTCATTTTTAACAACGTATTCTCGTAAAATACTATTCAAATTTTTTTTGTTTTTAAAAGAATGCACACCAAGCAGGACTTAATTATTTCCATCGAAATCAGAAAAAGAAAAATATATATATAATTTATCAATGGACAATTGAAATTGCTTATTCCTAACACCTAAAGGTTCTTTAGATTCTCAATAGTTCTTTTTAGTGGAGAGGAATAGAGTGGAAAGGGAGTGAGACCAATAAGATCAACCAACACCTTGTTTTAGATTTGGGATCGAATGATTTTGATAATTGATGACACTACTAACCAATGGGTTTATGGATTTGGGACGAGGGGTTTGGAGATTAAGAACATGTAATGTGGTATCGGGTTACGTTTTGGGAAAGAAAGTAGAATCTAATCCATGTTTGAACCTCATTTTTCAAGAATACATTTTTTCAAAACTCATTTCCAACCACACATTTTCTCATAAAATAATTTTATATGTATTTCAAAAATTTCTCATTACTTTTTAACCTTACATTTTCTTAAAAATTACTATTTCTTAATACACTTTACCCCAAAAATGAGAATCAAACGGGAGCTAAATTATTTTTTTCTTCTAATACTATTTATCGTTATACGATATTTCTTTCTGGACAGGTCCTTCAAGTAAAATTAAGAGATTTATAGGACATGGTTCGAAATTACAAGCTAATTTGACTTAAATGTTGTGTACATTAAAACTGGAAAATGGGATTCATATGTAAACTAAGATCAAAAAATACATCGGCTTGGTCGAACCATTTTTAACTCAAGTTATTGTCGCAAACAGGAGGTGTACGAGCATAAGTCTCGACCACCTAAAAAGATCATTCGAAAAATCCCATTCTCACAGACTACTACGACGAAGACTACATCCAATTGATAACACAAAAGACCACAGTAAACGCTCCATTCTCCTATAGGCACAAATAGCATAAATAAAACTAGGAAGGTCATAGATTCTATTAGTTGATAAGAAAGTTCACATTATAAATATACTATATAGCTTAAGGACTAAACCAATTACATACTGTTTATATCTTCTATTCTCCTTCACTCCATTGGGTACTCTAGCACAACTAATTTTGTATGCACAAATTCTCAAGGTGGGGTTCAAATTTTTCACTAGAAAAAAAAAGCTCCTCATGCACATCAAATGTTGGCAGATTCTTGAAATTCGAAAAAGGAACTAGCTCCTCTCTCTCCTGTGGCGTAAAATTGAACTCCTTCAATGGCCTGGTCATTTTCTGTCATGAGTAGTTTTCTTTGACCCAGACATATACTTATCAGAATCAACAGAGCTTCGACTTCTTCCTTCTGCATGCTTCTCTGATTCTTGATTGCGTACTAACTTTTGCTTCCTCTGGATTTCCTCAGCATGTCGCCACCACAAGGATTCTCTATCTTTCCTTGGCATCTTGTTATAACGGGGATCGTTCTTTAAGAGTTGTTTGGCTGTCAACCAAGAATTAACAACTGTCTTACCATCTTCCGTTTCTCGAGATGCAGCATCCGTAGTTATTACCTCGGCTAAGAGAGCTTTATAATCCACCGCACACCTCTACAACCACAGAGGGAAGTCGGTTATAAAAAACAATTACTCCAAAGATATGACTGGAAGTAGATTACAGGGGGAATTGCTTGTTGGACTAAATAAAAGTAACATACTGATGCCATTAGAATGATAAGCAGAAAAGAAATTAAAACATTGACAACCATACGGAGGAGGCAAAGCAAAGTTGATTATGGTTGAGGATTCTAAAGAAAATGGAAGAGTGATAAAGCAGATGATGGGTCAAATACCTTTCAACATATAAAAGAGGAAGACACCATCTAGTGAAGGATTCCATGGAAAAATAAAATGTACTCCACTTTCAATATGTTACAGATGATTGAAAACAACTTCAAGAGAAGAGAAGGATGAAGGCAAGTAAATAAGAGAGGAAGCTAAAGTAAGAACAAATAAAATAATCCGAAAGTTGTAGAAGAAACAGAAGAAATGAATGGTCAGTTTCGTGTCTAGAACATTCATAACATAAACCTTAATAGCTAGTTAGCTATAAACAAACCAGCAGAGAATGTCAAAGAAATCCCGGCTGACCTCATGCAATGTCTTGACATGATCTCGAAAAAGCTTCTCTGAGTCGGATTGATCCAAATGAGGATTTGCTGTACGTCCTTGAGGATCCCTCTCCAACTTTGGCTTTGATTGTGTCCAAGATGCCTAAAGAGGCACAAAGGGAAAGGGCTGAATTAATATTTATTTGATAGTTAAAAGTATAATATATATATGTGTGTGTGTGTGTG